>JAQIUQ010004025.1:0-82500 GCA_030378365.1 Hybognathus amarus | reverse complement strand
GGACATTTGCACTGCACATATATAAGTATCTTGCCATTTGATATGAAATTAAGAGATAATGAGCAAGATATGATATGCCAGAGTGCATTTAGACTAGAGGTGTCATACCACACTAATATAGTTTGTATAAATAGTTCAATTCTCACATAGCTGGGTTATTACTACTATTTAACAGTATTTTTTAAGTCACAACTAAGATGTGGTAACTTGCTTTGTTTATGCCATTTAAAAATAATTGGATTAATAATTGGATCAGGCATATTCAAACTATAATGAAATTACTATACACACACATGTTACTGTATATTCTATATTAATGTGGCAATTTACTACATTCCAAATTGTGTTACATTATTTAAAGGGTGGCTGGCCATTTTGGCAAGAAGAAAATGGTCAGTAATTTGGATTGGCAGATGGATAACTGGATACATATAGATGGATAGGTAATTCTAAATAATTGCAGCCTTTGCAACGAACAGACCCCCAGCACAAAGCAGACAGGAGGTAATCAAAAGTAACTGTAGTTATATCGCAAATAGCCTATGTGACCCAATTCATGCCATATCTGTCTCTGTAAGACAACAGTAGGTTCACATTTGTTTCTTTCTGTGGCTTCTTTCTGTTTCCATTCCTTCATGGTGATCTTTATGTCTGTTTATATTAGTGGTGTTCACTGAGAAGAACTATCTGTGGAAATAGTCACTGTGCAAGACCTTTTGCTTACAGCTGAATATGCGCATAATGATGTAAGATCATCAATTGACCTGCATTGAAATGCTAACCATACAGTTATAATACAGATATTAACTCATCATGACCCATTTGGAACAAAAACAGTGAAATGAAACATTCTTTCATCATGGATTGAACACAACTGAGCTTCCTCCAGAAAAACAATTAAACAAAGAAAGATAATTGTGTATTCTTATGGTTGGATTTTCCACGTTTTTGCTAAATCAATCAGTTCAGGTGTTAAGGATCAGTAGACTTCTGTTGTGTTCCCCCTTTCCCTGAATTATCATCAAATCAAGGGTATCATTTTCAACACATTACACTGAGGCATGGATTCACAGTACTAATTAGCTAAACTGATCTACAATTTGCTTAGGTCAGCCGGGTTTTAATTAAAAACCAGTTGAATCAAACAAGCTTTTCGAGCACCAGTTAACATCAGAAGGAAGATATATATATTTTAATTAAATCTTATCACATGCCATACTTTCACTTGGCATGTTCATCATCATCATCATCATTCTAATGCAACGATCTCTGTCAAAATGATCAAATAACTCTTTTCCAGCAATAACCCTTTCTCTGTCCATTTCTTTTGCTGTAATGAATCTACCATAAATGTAAACATAAACTAGTTTAGGCGGAGTGATTCATTTAGGATTAGTTAAAGACTGTGATGAACATGAGAATGATAATCCAGGATAAATCACACACCACATTAATATATTTGGATACTGATCACTGTAATCTCTTATGAATGAAGTGTGATGGAAATATGCAAATAAGGCTAAATATGACGTCTTTAACAATTGAAATGTTGCTGAAAAGGTTGTTTACCATAGGTCTGATGATTGCACAACCACATAAAACATGATTACAATTTTTGGCTGATGTCAAATCTGCAGATAAAAAAGAAATATATATATATATATATATATATATATATATATATATATATATATATATATATATATATATATATATATTAATGGAGCTTAAAGGAGTAGTTCACTTAAAAAAAAAAAAAAAAACTTTTGCTGATAATTTACTTACCCCCATCATGTCATCCAAGATGTCATTCTTTCTTAAGTTGAAAAGAAATTAAGGTTTTTGTTGAAAACATTCCAGGATTTTTCGATGACGATGAATAAGGGTCTTATCAAGCAAAACGATCGCTCATTTAAAAAAAAAAAGTTTAAGTGTTATAAGCTCAAATGGTCGCCTTGCTCTGTTCTGTGATGTGCGTTTGTGACTCTCCTGTTCGAACTCGTTCAACAAAATTAACGAATCTTTTCCAGAGTCAACTCGGTCATTTCATTCGTTGAATGAACCAAATGAATACGAAAAAAGATTTGTTTAAAAAAGAAACTGATCTACAATTTGCTTAGGTCAGCCGGGTTTTAATTAAAAACCAGTTGAATCAAACAAGCTTTTAAAACTTAAACTTTGTTATTTTTTTCAATGAGCGATCGTTTCGCTTGATAAGACCTTTATTCATCGTCTCTTTGAACAGTTTGCACTGAAACTGTCTTTTGGACCTTGAACCGTTTGGTTCCCATTGAAGTCCATTATATGGAGAAAAATGCTGGAATGTTTTCAACAAAAACCTTAATTTCTTTGACATGAATGACATGGACATGGAAAGAATGAAATGGATATCTTGGATGACATGGGGGTGAGTAAATTATCAGCAAAAGATTTTTTATTTTTTTTTAAGTGAACTATTCCTTTAAGATGGTTAGCAGCAAAAAAAAGCCAGGTCTGTTTGCTGGTTTTACAGGGGTTTTGGAGGGACACTTTGCATGTGGTCTTGGTGGGAGACCAGCTAAAAAACAATTGGATGTGTGGTACATAGGTCTTTTTGAAAAAAGCACAAGATGTTTGGTTCTATAGTTATATATCACGACTGGCCTATATATCTTTAATGTGAGGAACTGCTGCTTAAATAAAAAAAATGGTATTGTACGTCAATACCATTATAGGTAGACAGGCTAGATGAAGTAAATATTTTCCTCATTCTCTGTGTTGACCTCAGCGCGCGCACTGCCTGTCTTCTCCGCATGCGTTCACCCCGAGTTCAGCTCTAGTTAGGGAGAGACAGTCAGGAACTGATGTGCAGTCAGTTTCCTCACCTATCCGAGCGCGAGAGCACCACAGACAGCGCGTCGAGCGCGTCCTCTGTTTCCAGGAGTGTTTCTGCCTTTTCCCACACCGCACACACAGTCAACCCCGGAGATACGCACTGAACATCCACTCGCAGTTGCGATCAGTTTGTGCGGGTCCTGTTAAAGTGATTTTGAAAACGACAAGGATCAGAACGAGGCTGAAGCATCTAAGAGCGCGCGCATCTCCCTGAGAGCGCGAGCAACATATGTCCTGCCTCTGAAGACTCGGTGTAGCACCTCTGTGTGTCTGAAAAACGCTTGAAAAAACGTTTCACCCGAACGCTGAAAACTTTAAAGGAATATTTATGAGCATTTGAGTGGATTTTCTGTCAGTAACACTAAGTAATACTCGTACTTTTGGAGATATTAACGGACGGAATACGAAGTGAACGCTGCGTTCCGAGGGGAATCGCATTCACGCTCCTTCAGTTATACGGTTCTTCTGTGCGGACGGAAGTTTTCTGACGAAAAATGGGCATAACTGGTTATTTTGAGCTGCAGTGGAAATGCCTGGTTGTTGTGGCTCTAAGACTGCTGTTCCTTGTGCCCGCAGGAGTGCCAGCGAGAAGCGGAGACTCTTATTTAAAGGACAACATCACTGTCAGACAGGGAGACAGTGCTGTCTTGAAGTAAGTCAATGCTTATATGATTTATTTACATAATGAGAAGTGTTTGTTTCATGTTGTTCCTTTGCAAATGACATGCTTTTTGGATCGTCTTGCAAATATACGATTGTTAATTTGTGTAATCAATGATGTGATAGAAGGTTACACTTCATATTTTTTAAAGCAATCCAGTTTCAAATTAGGAACAGCTTTAAGTTTTCGTCTTTACTTTTTATTGAAATAGCATTATTATAATTATTTCCCTGCTGGAGTTGTTTTTGGGAATCCGTGGTGTGAGATGCGATCTGTCTGTTAATGCAGCATGCAGTCTCGTCTATGCAATCAGTTTTGGTGGCCTATTTAGATAAGTAGTTCATCAACAAATCAAATTTTACTTCGACTCAATTCTCTATCCTCTCTCTTTCAGTGATTTTCCCATCTCGCTCATCACTGCCTTTTCATCCCCCCTTCTCTCTGTCTCAGTCACTCACACACACTCATTTGTGGACGCCCACATGCACTTACAGTAGCATCATTGTTTTCTTACTTTTCCTCTAATGCTGATTCCGGGAAGTTATATAAACGTGGGTGAACAGGCAGTCGTTATTCCTATAGGGGAACTGGAGTAAAGTAGCCTATGTATCTCCTTCGTTTTCGCCTTTGCTCTGCGCGTGGTACCAGACGCAGCAGGGGACGTTTTGTGTAGCACGAGACAGTGGCCTGTGCGCGTGTCCTTTGGCTCCAGAACCTCTTTCCAAAAGAACGTTTGGAACAAAGCTGCAAAACAACACTGATGACGTCAAATCTCCGTCGATCTGTATAGATCATTATAGAGAAGTTTAATGCATGAATAAACCTCTTGAATAAAGAGCCATTCATGTGCATAATGTCCTTTGTTTTATGCCAATATAATACAACACACACACACACAAAAATATATATATATATATATATATATATATATATATATTTTGTCACAATTGTCTCATTATGACAATTGGGGCAGTCTATTTAAAAATATTGCATTCATTGGAATTAATTCTTTTTTGATTCATTCAGTTCACTTGCTTCATTACTAGATTAATCTTTTTTTTTCATTGGCTGCTTCTGAAAGCCACTTGACTTGTTGCCTCACTGCTCTACCAGGCAATGACTTTTGTAGGCAGTGTTAGTGCTCAAAGGTACCTCACAAAACTGATTTCAGATAGCCTTGACTCAGCATAATGGTTTTAAGTAGGGTTGTGAAACAATTAATCGCGATTAATTCGCATTCAAAATAAAAGTTTGTGTTTACATAATATATGTGTGTGTAGTGTGTATACTTATTTTGTATATATAAATACACATTTGCATGTATATATTTAAGAATTTTTTTATTAATATATCAAATATTTGTGTAAATATATATAAAGTATATACATGCAAATATTTTTTAAATATATACATGCATGTGTGTATTTATATATACAAAATAATTATACACACTCCACACACATATTATGTAAACACAAACTTTTATTTTGAATGCGATTAATCGTGATTAATCTTTTCACAGTCCTAGTTTAAACGATCTACAACAAAATAGCAAGAGCTTTGGTGATATATCAGCGAATATTGAATTACTATAATAGTAATTTCTCGCTAGAAATTACATCAAATGTGGAAAACACTGGTCATAAACATACATTTACACACAAACTGACCATCAACTTCAGTCAAATGCCATCTTTATAGTTTAGTTTCATTGAATGGAACACAGGATTGTGGGATATCAAAGGCAGCAAAGGATACATCTATGCTGCCTTTAAAAATTCAGACATGCCTTGACGCCTTCATGCCTTGGAACGCAACGTCTGAAGGCAATTTTTAAACAGTCACTTTTTGCTACAGTACTTAGAGCGATGTAATTGCTACAATCTTTATTTGAAATGTCAAGTTACTTTCAATATGTGATTTATCTCTACTTTGATTGCTACCATAGACATCAGTGTTTATATCTGAAGCATAAACCTTTATTTCCAGTACCTATGTGATATTTGAATTAGCAATGCATATTTGAATGTTTCGCTGTGATTGTACTTGCCAAAGATTAAATAGACATCTGGCCGAATTGTTGTCATTAAGAAATAAGAACATGGGTGTTTAAATTAGCCATGCACCTAAATGTAAACGTACTGAATAGAGGGATCGTATGCCTGATTAACACTTTATTCCACCAATCAAAAGGGTGAAATAGGAAATACAGTGGATGAGAACTTCATAAACCTCCCTATGTGTGTAGAGAGGAACTAAGCATTGCTCATTTATTCGTTTAGTCTTTCATTGTTGGCTGAATATTTTAGTGTCGGGCTAAATTCTAAAAATACTTGTGGTTTAGTAAACCTGTTGAAAATGTATAACCCTTCATTTTCTTGAGGAAACAAAGACTGAAATGTAATTGTTTGTGGATAAAAATAGTTAATAATAGGATATCGTTACTCTGACATCAACATCTCACTGTCAACTTTTAATAACAAACAAGCCAAATATTTGTCAGAACAAGGTACATACGTTGTTAATTTCATTAGCAATATTGAATGCTGCAAGTGTTAACTTTTGACTTTCCAATCTGTGAACTGTGTTAGAATCATGTCTGACAGACACAAGAATCTCTGGACCTCATTTCTTAGTCCCTTTTTCCACTTGAAGTCCTTCCACTTGAGAATTAAATGTGTCATACCATCTGTCAACCCAGAGTGCTGCTTTACCCCCTCCCTCTCTCCTTAATTTAGCCATTCAAATACACTTAGATTTTCTCAGCTATGCGCTATCTCAGCACACTTTGTTTTGGTTCTTCCACTTTTTATTCACACTTGCATTAAGACATGAACCATCTCAGTTCATTTCCATATAGCAACATTAAATATGTTAAGTTCATGATTGTATTGATGTCTGGCAAAGCACATTAAGCACATCTTTTTTGGTACTGATTGCCGCCAGTAATGTACTTTACTTTTGATCATGAGTTCAGCCTCCCCATAATGGAGAACTGTTGAGACAACCTGTCACAAACATTGTCACAGTGATGGCAGAACGCTCGCGTGCCCCAACTCCTCTATAGCACTGATTCAAATGGTGAATGTTGCTGTGTGCCTGTGCACACCTGGAGATGTGTGGTGATTTATCTATCCCCCAAAGAAAAGCCATTTCAACTCAGCCAAAGCAAATGAAGGGTGGCAGACTTTAGCCAAGCCAGAAGCCATGGTTCTACTTGGGGGGGGGGGGGGGGGGATAGACATTTCAAAGGAAGGATTTTTCCTTTTTTGTTTTTAAGGAAAAACACAACATTATGGCAAAACCTGTTCACTTCACTCTAACCACATGTGAAAGGTTGTCACTTTTTTGATGCACTGAAAAAAAAATGTCTGACTTATCGGTGTAGTGTGAAGCTGTAAGCTGTTGCATTCTGATAGTGTTTTAAAAATACACAAGTGGTGATATATATGTATATATATATATATATATATATATATATATATATATATAATACTGTATATAATGTTGCTATATGGAAATGTACTAATTTCCAGTTATCCAGACCCCACGATGGCCTACCCCCTAACCCCGCCCCTAAACCTACCCGTCACTGGGGTTAAGACCAATCAGGGACGATGGCCTACCCCTAACCCCACCCTAAACCTACCCCTCACTGGGGTAAAGACCAATCAGGGACGATGGCCTACCCCTAACCCCGCCCTAAACCTACCCCTCACTGGGGTTAAGACCAATCAGGGACGATGGCCTACCCCTAACCCCACCCCTAAACCTACCTCTCACTGGGGTTAAGACCAATCAGGGACGATGGCTTACCCCTAACCCCGCCCCTAAACCTACCTCTCACTGGGGTTAAGACCAATCAGGGACGATGGCCTACCCCTAACCCCACCCCTAAACCTACCTCTCACTGGGGTTAAGACCAATCAGGGACGATGGCTTACCCCTAACCCCGCCCCTAAACCTACCCGATTCCCTGGGACTCATGAAGTGGATGCTTGGTGCGCACAGCATTTACAAAGGGTTCCCATTGCGTAAGCTAACTTACGCAATACAAGAGAACCTCTTGTAAGAGAACATATCGGTTGCCTAACGGAACGAGTATTGCGTAACCTGCCGAGCGCCCTTCATTGGACGTGACGTGCGGCACTTTCCGCAGGGCAGCAACATTGCTTGAATAACAATTAAAATTGAAAAAAAAAATTGCTTGAATGACATACATTGCTTGAATAACAATTAAAAGAACATGCCCATCAGTTCTCTTAAATCAAATAAGCATCAGAAAATTTGTGACTATTATGTCCAGTTTTTATGCTGTTAAATAAGCCGAGAGTGAAGCAGAATTAGCTAGTAATAGTTACGTCACGTTGTTACAGTGTAGTTGGCTGACTGTCCTTTTAACTTTTGACAATGTGACCAAAGTATTTCTTTAATAGTGTGTGACAGTTATAGCAATGAGACTAATCATCTCTCCTTGGCCTGTTATATTGAAAATGTATGTTTTACACTTTGCAGAATGACGTCATCCATTGCTAAATCATGACTCATCATAGACTAGCTAACCACAAAGCTAATTAATGCCACTATCGTCAGTCTGTTCTCAAAATGTTTCTTTTTAAAATGCATGATCATATTATTTTAGTTAAAACTCATAAATAACTACAAATAACTAATGTTAGGGAAATCTGTTAATGTTTTGTTGCGCGTTTAAAAAAATAAATAAAAAAATATCGGCCGATATATCGGCATATCGGATTTTAAAACCAAAAAATATTTGTATCGATATCGGCCCTCAAATTCCTTTATTGCTCGGGACTCTAGTTGCGTTAGTTAACCGATATGTTTCTACTTGGACAAAAAGGCAGCATTTTTTAAAGGAAAAACAACAACATTGTGGCAGAGCCTGTTCACTCTAACCACATGTGAAAAGTTGTCACTTTTTTGATGCACTGAAAAAAAGTCAGACTTCGGTGTAGTGTGAAGCTGTAAGCTTTCTGATAGTGTATTATTTGAATGAATACCAACTGATGATTTGCCAGAAACACTTACATTTTATTGTTGTTGTTGGCTTGATGAATATTAAGTGAGTTATTAATAGAAGTTATGAGTTATCTATCTAGAAAGCTGAAAGCAAACCTTCTCTAGTAAATGTTAAGGTATAGCCATTATAATCACAAAGTAGATTGATTCAACTAAAATATGGATAATCTACTTTTTCAGATTATTTTACGTTGTTTCCAATATCTCTGTGTTGTCATAGTGAGCAATATGTGCAATGAAAAACAGGTTGTTTACCCTCATCTCTCCAGTGACACATCCAAGCAGTTTAATGGTATTTCTAGCTATTATTTATAAACAACCAATTATGTTCAACCTTCAGGAAACACATTTATGGCCGTAAAAATAATGTTAATGTCAGTGTAGGAGTTATTTGTTTGTACTTCATTAAAAGAGAGGAAAAAGAGCTGTCAGTCAGAGCATCCTAGGTCAAGAATTCAATATCACTCTTATTAGTAAACTCATTGATCATAACCTAAGGTGTTTGGCTAACAGAGAAGCTTAATTGCCTGTCCTTTCTTATTCGGTGTATTAAACCTCGGGTTTGATGAAATCAAATAGAGTAACAAGCACCCATCACACAAGGAAAGTGGGCAAAAAGGGGGTGAAATTGTTTATTTACTACCCTTTTATGCTTTAATAATATCTCTAACTGCTAAAATGTAAAAGCCCTGAACAAGTACCAGCACAGCTGATGGAAATAAAACAAAGCACTACAACATGTTATTAATTGAAATGATGGTCCTTCTCTGAAGCAAGCTGGAGGATGAAGTCTTAAGTGGACGCCCCCTGACCCGACTGTCAAAGTGACAGATGGTTGAAAGCTTCTCATAATGTGATCTTCCTTATCAACATTACAGCACTAGGGATTTCAGCATAGTGTTTCTAGCAAAAACACAACAGTCGCTTCACACTGTTAGCTTATATTGTTTTGAACAGGAACATTTTGATATGATTGTGCTGAATTGAAACTGTTGTATACTGTGGGAATGTTGATGGTTCGTTGGTGGTGTTTTCTGTTTGTACTTCATGTAAATTTTGCCTGGGTCAGTCATTTCGTGGAACAAGACTCTTCATAATGGCACTTGAAATCAAGTATTTGTTTTAATCTGCCGGATAAGGACTAGTTCATCTAAAATAAAAAAAAAAGCCTTACACAGCCTCATGTTCCAAACCTTTATGAATTTCTGTGAAAAAAAAATTTTTTTTTTTGATCAAAAAAGTGAATATAGCGCCTAAAACATGGGCCCCATATATTTCAATTATATAAATGCTGAGACATTCTTTAAAATATCTTCTTTTTTTTGTACTGCATAAGAAATAAACTCATACAGGTTTCATGATGCAGAGTTTTTAATTTTTGGGGAAACATCTTTAACATAAAATGCACAAATCACAATGAGGTTGAGGATCAACAATCAAATATTTAAGGACATAAATTCAGTTAACAACACATGAAACATACAGTAACTTATGTAACAAAAAAACATAAGGCCAGATTTACTAAACAGGGAAAGCGCAATTCCAAAAAAGCGCAGATGGAAAGATCTTAGCGCTGATGTAGGCCCTTCTGGCGACACGCAAATGAATAAACACAGACGCAGTTAGATCATTTCCATAATGACCAACACAATCTACCAGGTAGTGTCCGGTTTTAAGACGTAATGTGCACAAATAGCCTACCTCTAAATTGACTAGTGCAAACTATAGTTGATCACATGATTCATTTAAATAAAATCTAAATTTTGCGTCTGAAACTCCAACAAATGCATATGCCAAAAGGTCAGCTGCAAAAATAACTATACCCATGCCTTTTTAGCACAAATTTTTCACTGCATGTTTTTAGTAAATCCTGAGAGTTGTTTTTTAATGCCAAAAGAGGGGCCCATACACACACACACAAAAAAAAAAGTTTGCTTTTGCAGTGATGCTCATCTGAAGAACTATTTTGGGTTCCTCAAAAAAAAATAAAAAATACATTTATTTTTTAGTGTGAAGACAATTTTAATAATCAGAAGACCCTTTTTTCACTATAAAACACATTTTCTGTAAATAAAGAAAAAAACATTGAACCATCGATGCCAATAAAGAACCTTTAACTGTAACCAGTGTAAATATTGTAATAAACAGTAAAAAATGAACAGTAAAGCAGTATGTTCGCATGATTTATTCCTGCCCCAGGACATGCTGGGAACTGTACTCCTGCCCTCAGCACAATTTAATCGTTAGACAGTGTAAAATAAGCAAGTATTTCTTATATTCTTCCCTATTCTATTCCAAGTCCTCCCACTTTGAGATTTTAAGGCATATTTGTTCATACTTTATCAGGCATCTTTGGATGAGGCAGATATGCTGGGAGAGAGTGCCTTTATCAAACCTGAATAGGCAGTAAAGTTAAGTGTAGGTTGTGTAGGTGTGTCCTCTCCATACACCATGAATAATTTTGTTTTTAAAAAATCACATTTCAAATAGATTTATTGCTTATACAAACATCAAGCTCCTGTGCTGTTCACATCCCATGCACACATTTCAGACAAATGATTTTAAAGAAATGTAATATTATTTTGCAATATAATATAATATAATATAATATAATATAATATAATATAATATAATATAATATGATATAAGCCAAAACCTTGGTTTAAGAGATAATCTGACCCAGTCAAGGCGAAGATGCCCATTTCTCCAGCATCCAATATGTTGATTACGAGAATTGTTTGTTTGCTATCTAATCTGCCCTGCCTCACCTGTGACTGGTCATATTGTTTGGGTTCATCAATTTGTATACCCCAATATGTGGTCCCAACCAACATTTGTGGAGCAGCAAAACAGAATTCACTTTCATTATTAATAAATTAATATATAGAGTTAATAATGAGATAATCAATAAGTGATGTGATGATGCCATTCTGCTGTTAAATTCTGTATTTTAGGAAACATTCTAAAAGGGACTATATTGTCATGGGATGTGAGCTGTCAGCTCTCATTTGTGTGCCTTAGGGTACTCGTCTTATAAAATTAGCACAGGAGCAAGGGCAGGCCATACTGTCTCTGTAATGCTCCACCAGTCACTGTCTTATGGGTGCAAGTTTAAGGTAATGCTTCTAATGATTTGCACACTAATGATCTCAACTGTTCTAGTTATTACTTAACGGGTCCAATAAGCAGTTTTACCGACGATCCTAGTTTAAAACATTCTATTTCTGAGCTAATGGCAGATTTAAATTTCAGATTTTATATATATGCTTTCACTTTTTACTGGTGTGGTACGTATAACAGCAGCACACCGACCGTTTCCTGCAAATGCTGAATTAAAGTGACACCACACGTTTCGTGGTCGAAATGGCGCAGTAATGGGGTGGTAATAGCGCAGTGGATAAGACACGCACTGTAAAAATTAATATGCTTTATCTAATCAATAAAATTGTGGCAACAGATTACAAGCAATATTATTAATTAAATTTACCAAATTAGAATTGAGTAATAATTAATCAATTTAACTCCTTAAAAGTTAACCATTTAAAAAGAGTAAAGTTTACAGCCAAAAATGTAACAAAAATATCCGAATAAAAGACAGACGTCAAAGACATTGAAGACACCTGATGTTAACAAGCAGAATCACTGAAGGAGAAAAAACGTAATTTTAAAACAATCCTAAAACAAACACCGATCAGCATAATGGTGACTTAAATGTACGTTTTTTGTTTGTTGGTGTAAGTTTTACTCATTTTAAATGGTTAACTTTTAAGGAATTAATTTGATTAATTATTACTCAATTCTAATTTGTTAAATTTAATTCACAATATTGCTTGTAATCTGTTGCCACAATTTTTTTTTTTATTAGATAAAGCGTGTTCGTTTTTACAGTGCATGCCTTTGGTGTGAGAGACCCAGATTCAAATCCACTGAGACACCAATGTGTCCCTGAGCAAGACACTTAACCCCTAGTTGCTCCAGAGGCGTGCGACCTCTGACATATATAGCAATTGTAAGTCGCTTTGGATAAAAGTGTCAGCTAAATGAAAAAATAATGTAAATGTAAAATGATAAAGATTGACTTGAAAATTTTGTAATTTCACCATAAATGCATTTAATTAAATAAAATGTAGTAATCTCACTATAAATGCACATTTAATCAAGGAAATCAAGGAAAACTACAATTTACTTCAACAATTTGACAGAATGAACAACACTCGTCTCAATCGTGGAGGTGGAAAAACAAGTTCTTTGTGACATGATGCAAGATGTATTGTTTTAAAATTGAAATGCAAAAGAAAAGGCATGAGAGTTGGATGTTTTTGTCAATTTTAAGCTTTAATTTAAATTATTTACTATATTGTTTTAATATAGTAAATATTTGACCACTTGCTTGAGCAACTTATAAGTATAAGTAATGCATGGAATAATAACCCTAACTTACGTTGTTTAAATTGTGTTTAAACGTCCTTACAAAGAATCACAATGCTGATTGTGAACTTTTTTTAAAAAATAAAAGTTGCAGCATAACTCTTTTTTCGTGCAATAGCAGCACTCATCTTGTTTGTTTATTTGCGGATGAGGATAAACAGTCGTAAACCGGAAACTGATATGCTGTCTTCTGACAATAGCAAATTCGTCATGACGCTTGTGCATGTAGCCTATTACAGTAAAAACATAATTTCATGAATTCTTGAATAAATGAATGCACAAGAAGTAGTTGTTACTCCTCTTATAGGATTTACTTGTGTTTGAGAGGACACTGGCCTGCGTGTCCCATCTTTTGCTCATTGATACAAATCAAATCCTTGCAGATATCTTATATGATTTGCGTTACTCCCTCTCTGGAACAGACAGTCCAGTCTCTGATTCTCCGTTCTCAGTTGTTGCTGAGGAAATCAAATATTAATGCTTTTGCAGTTTTTTTTTCAGAAGATGTAGCAAAATTAAACTTGCTACACTAAAACAACAACAATCTAATTTGACTTTTCACCGTAAGCTCTTTTATGATTGATGTATTGTATTGTTGTGAGAATGCTGAAATATGATGCGATGGTCACGTGTTTGTAATGTGCGAGAGATGCTAAAGTGCGTTTATAAAGCTCATTTGGAGTTTTGTCACTTGGAACAAAAACAGGCTGAGACATTTTCACATTTTCATAGTCATGTAGGTTCACTCTGTCTGATTTATTTGCATCGTTAGCATACGCTGAAAAAAGTTGAAGTTGTAAACAGAGATTAGTGACTTGTGTTTTCAAGAAAATACTATTTCAGTCGTTCAATTTCAGTACAGTTCTTAAATTTTGTTTTAATTCAAGGTGTTATTTGTTTTTTTTGCAATGGTTTGTGAAATGTACTTGCAATTTCTGAGTGAAAATTGTTTCAAGTAAAAAGTGCAAAAAACTTGGCTTTTAAGACTGTTGTATCAAATGCTGATTTGCAAATGGAAAAACAAAGATTGCATTATCTTAGTATTCTTTATCTCTCAGCGTCTTATTACACTCTACATTAGAACTTACTCTCAGTAATGTGTCCTGGGAACTGCCAGATAGCTTTTTTTTTTGACATTAACACAAGCTTTCTCTGCACAGTTTACTGTAAGTGTCTAAAGTACTATAAAGACAGCAGATGCACTTTGATGTACACTGAAGCCTGCAGCTCAGCATTGACCAATATTGACAGGCTGGGAGAATAGCTATGCTGTCGAAGGCTTGCTTTGCCTTTAGAGACATTCAAAACATTCATACTTTGATTATCTCTTAAATATACTGTCTGATTTTTCTGATGCAATCCCCTGAAAGTAAAAAGCCTTAAATTGGTCTTCTTTAGTATTGATTTAATTGTCTGCATTAGTAGTCACAGTTTTGTTGACTTTCCCCAGTTTGGCCTGCCTATTTTTTGCTTCTGTGCATGCTTTATATTATGCACAACAATAAAGCATTCTCTGCATAAATAAATTATAATGATATGAATGGAGGGTGCCTTTTTTCTAAATTTTTGATGTTTTTTGCAATATTTGGAGCTGTATTTATCATAGGCTACCCCCATTGTGCAAATAACACTCTTAGAGGAAAAGGTTCTATATAGAACCTCAAAAGGTTCTATCAGCGCAACGTATTTGGAACCCCTGAAAGGTTCTATACAGAACCTTTGAGGGTTCTTTGTAACCAGTAAAAACAAGGTTCTCTATATGGAAACTTTTGGGTTCATTCATTATCATAATTTGTCCTTTCCGGATTAAATATTTCATATTAACGACAAACATCAAGACCCTAAAATGTATTTCTGAATGCATGTGAATGATCACAAAATTTAAGATATGGGGGTTTATAAAATGTATATATTTATAATATAATATTTAATATATATATATATATATATATATATATATATATTTAATATACATATAATATATAATTTAATATAATTTGGACACTAATGTGTTATAGGATAAATGTGCATTGTTTAACAGGAAGTGGTTTTTTTTTCATCGTAATGCTTTGGAGGCTGAATCAGGAAAATAATAGCTTGTAAAATGTTTTCAATGGAAAAATTTCAATAGCCCTCAGACTCAATTTGTCTTAAGTAATCGTGATATGCATACCCTCAGCTGGATTGCTGAACATTTTACCGGTTCGCTTCCGCTCATGCCTGAAGTTCTGATAAAAGCAGAAAGCAGTGAGGCCAGTCTGTGCAGTTATTCAGGCATAGATCCTCCAGACCCTGTCAGTTTTACCTGAATCTTGGTCTCCTTTTAATTCTTTCTTTAAGCCCGAATGGACTCTTTGATTGACCAGGGGCAACAGGAAGATAGAGAGAGGAAATACTAACTGCGGGTCCATCTGTCTATATGTCAGCTGTTGTAGGTGGGCAAAAAGCGGCCCAACTCTCAGAAGTGTTTATTTTTGGACATGTAATATATATCTGTGTACAATGTGCTTTTATCTATTTTTTTTTCACAGTTTACATATATAAAAGGGATAGTTCAAACAAAATTGTTCGAAATTTGCTTTTGTCCAAATAATAATTTGGACTTTTTAAAGGTGTTTTTGTTGATTTTTGAGGTCAACATGCACTGTTGTTGTGTGACTGTGAAGATATAAAGTCATACAAGTTTGGAACAACCTGAGGGAAAATACTTGATGGATTATGTTATCAATAAATAAAACATAGTTTTTTTTCCCAGTGGAGAAAATATACACAGACGATACCTTTTTTTGTATTGCTTTTATTTAATAGTTAAAAAGACAAGTATGTAAACAAATAAGGAGAAAACGAGTGTCACAAAACCCCTCTTTTATGTGGAATTACTTTCTTAAAGGGACACTTCACTTTTTTCCTCTTTTTTTGGACATAGGCTCATTTTACAACTCCCCAGAGTTAAACAGTTGACTTTTTACCATTATTGAATCCATTCAGCTGATTTTCTGATATTTAGAAGAATATCAGTAATCAGACAGTTTCTGGTCCCTTTGACTTCCATCGTATATTTTTTTCCTACTATGGAAGTCAATGAGACCAGAAACTCTCTGGTTACTGATATTCTTCTAAAATATCAGAAAATCAGCTGAATGGATTTGAAAATCGGTAAAACCTAAATTGTTTAACGATGAGGGAGTTGTTAAATGAGCCAATTTCCAAAAAAAGTGGAGTATTCCTTTAAGGAGAGACACTATAGGTGAATAGGATAAAAATGTCAACTTACAGATGTCACCATGAAACTTTACAAGTTGATTACTTGCATAAATAGGAGAAAAAAATGTATTGCAAGTTTTTTGTAATTTTATGTTTAAATATGCTAATCAGGCTATATCTAATTAAATATGCGCCAGTTTGCATATATTTTGAAGTGACGAATCTGACCATTGAAAAACAAGGTTCAAAATTATGTTTGCATTTTGTTGACATATTCAATGAAAAGACATTTTCAGAGGGGATTATGAATATCTCCTTTTGTTACCCTGTAAATCAGAAAATACTGCCAATAGCCTTAAAAATAGATTTCCGCCCTAATTTTAGGCATAACATGTCATATAAATCAGACCAAGAATGATACATGGCTGTAAAGTCCTTGGTGTATGCACTTCACAATAGACAGGATCACTGTGTGTCACTTATGTTCCTGAATGAATCAGGGTTTTGAACTAAGTAGTTAAATGAATGATTCAGTGACTCACTCAAACACTGTTGCTTGTTTTATTCTTTAAATAAATCTGCAGTTTTGAACAAATTGGTAAAATGTGTGATTTAGTGACTTACTCATACAGATAGTAACTATACCACCTACTGATTTGATTATCTAATTGCAGAAAGAGTCTTTGAATGACAATGTTTTCTTGGAGATGATAGCCCAAACTGGGCATGATGAAGTGGCAGTCTCTAATTTAGATGCCACTCACACTAACGACATTTCGGAGTTTAATAGAGAGACCTCTGGGGGGTTTTCTGTAGACATGTGCAAAAGGAGATTAATCAATGTACAAATATGCATTTGTTTTGTAGAAAATTAAAGGTTTGCACTGGAACAAAGGAAAAATGAATAGTATGCACACCCCTTTTCGGGTGACCTTTTAATACAGATTCCATGGCGTCTGTAATTTCACTATGAAGCAGAACAGGAACAAAAGAAACTCAAATGCAATTTAAATGGAATAGCAATTGTTTCCTCACAAGACTGGATCTTCATGTACAGCATGTACAGAGCATAACGTATCACTGCCTGGCAGCGCAAACCTCTGCTTGTGCCCTCATTTCCTTAGAGGTGCAAATACAATCTTTTTGCTTTTAGCGCTGTCTGTGGTATGGGTGTGTGTGCGTGAGAACTGATGAAGTGCCAGGGCTTCCAAAAGGAACACGAATTGGCTCTCAGGTGTTTTATAAAAGATTGCGGTGCGGTTTTAGATTAGTGTGCATCAGGATTTCCTTTGAAGACAATAGTCTGGTAATTAGGTAGAATTCTGCAGTAAAAGTGAACTTGATTGTATCAGGGTCTCCAAAGAGCATCATCAACAAAAGCCCAAAGTACTGTCAAGTCAAGCGCTGGAGCTCTTGTGCTATCAGAAACATTAGGAGACTTTCATAAAGCAGGAGACACTCATGATTGTTCAATGACTTTTCTTGCAGTTTCATGCCCTACCTGATATGAAATGCGTAGTCTCAGCCTCATACGGCACATCCACTGTCCAACCAGTCAGTTCGCTGACCGTCTGATGCTCTTTGCACTAATGTTGCACGGTGCACTCGATACACAGATTTGCAAGAGACGTATTAGGTGTACAACTTTCCCCCCAACTTTCATAGCAGGGCTTGACATTAACTTTTTGAGGCACTTTGAGTAAATTTATGTTTAACTTGTCCATGCACAAAAGTCACTTGTCCGTGTTAAGATTTATAATTTTATCTAGGGCTACACAATTTGAGGAAAATGTCATATTGCGATTTTGAGGTCAATATTGCGGTTTTGATATGCGATTGTGATATAATAAACAAATGGTTTCATGAGTCAACTTGTTTGGTTCTAAACCAAATGCACACACAGATTAGTGATAATTCTGAAATTAGCAATAACAGCTAAATTATTGATAATGACCAATAAGCCATTGATGCCTGGATAAAAATTAACTGTCTAACAGGTAGGACATATACAAAAATTGAATAAAGTTATCAAACAGTCTGCGCTGCATAATTTATAAATTATATACAGACTACTTCTTATTAAAGCTACACAAGTTCTTTAGTCAAGAGCAGTGAGTAATTTTCTCTGTTCCCTTTGTTCTTTCATTAACTTTACTGACAGAACGCTTTATTGGTAGCTGGCCCTTTAAGAGCAGCCTGTGGACAGAGACGCGGATCTCAAACGCACTTCATTCTCTCACGAGTCACAACTCTTTATGTCCATCATAAGACTGCTCTTATGTTATGAAGATATTCTACAAATGACATTTTGGCTTATATTGTGTGTGTTGTTGATGTTCGTTCAAGCGTGAAGAGAAACTTCTGGCGCGCGGCTCTGTGCATGCGCATTATACTGGCGCGCGTCTTTCTGTGAGTCACATTCAGGACATTCACAGGCAGCGTGAAAAATGTGTTCGTTTCCAAATCGGTAAAATTAAATCTGTAAAGTAGATGTAACGAGTGGCACATAACGTGAAGTAACATGGCATTTTATTTTGTTTGTAAATTTAACTTGTCCGGTTCGGACAACTAATTTTCTTCTTCTACTTGTCCTACAAAAAATCCACTTGTCCCGGACAAGCGGACAAGCCTTAATGCCGAGCCTGCATAAATAGCATAAATTTACAAGCTGCTAAAATAAAGCATACAAAACATCAGCTAAAATGATCTTAGGTTATATGATTATAATCAGAGCATGTGCATGTTTGTCAGTGGTTCATTTGTATTAGGTTAGTTAAAAGAAATAATTTTCCTTTTCAGGAAAAGTATTGAAAAAGTATCAAAATCGCAATTCTCTGACCTGGTATCGGTATCTGAAACAATAATTTTGGTATTATGACAATACTATTTTGATCTGATCTGACTAGCTACATTAATAATGAGTTTTAAAAGTTGGTCATCTTATTTGTCACTTTCTGAGTGGATGGATTTTGGCCAGAATCATCTGCATTGAAGTCTTGAAAGTCCTACATTAACTTATTAGCTTACCACATATTGTGCTTTTTATTCAAACTGACTGTCTGTGGATTAATTACAAGCTCACGTCTGGTGGAGAGATCTGAGGTTAAGTGCTCAGCTCAAGGGCACAGTGGTGATAGATCAGGACTGTGATATTAGTAAGTCCCCAGTTCCTGTCCCACTCCTGCTCGGGCTTGAACCTCTGTGTCCGCGGTTCAGAATCTTAACTATTGGGCGACTACAACCCTTGCATTTGCTTGACAGAGAGTTTGACATCTTGAGAACTAAATCATCTTGAGGTGAAACCTCACAGGCAGCTTGAAGGGGCTATTTGTTTTTCCTAGGAATACAATGTGCTGTAATTAAACTGAAATGGGTTCTGACTTCCTCTCTGTACGACTGCCTCAATTTTCATTTGGTTGGTGTGTGAGTGGGCTGGATAGATTTTTTTAATATATATGCAGCTGTCAAAAAATTCTCATGGATTTAGGGGAAAGGGGTTGTCGCAATCCCAATTTTTTTTTCTAAGAGTGGAAAGAACATTTAAAAAAAAATTCTATGTATTTTTGGCCAATTAGAACATCCATCTGAAAAAAATGTGTGTGACTTTCAGACACTACTCTTATTTTCTATTCTATTCTATCTATTCTATTCTATTCTATTCTATTCTATTTGTGCCAGTTCTATTCTTTATTCTATTCTGTGCCAGTTCTATTCTATTCTATTTGTGCCAGTTCAAGTCTCATTTTTTAGCATTAATTAATGCATTGAGCAATATATTTTTTTAATTACACATTTTTTTGTGTAATTAATTTTTTTAAATTTTTAATTACACTTTTTTTGTTACAATGTAGATTTAAAAAAATGTATTAGAAATGTATCATTTTATAATGTTAAATATTTATTATGTGTATACTTTGTAAATAAGATTGTATTTACACAGGTTAGTTAGCTTTTTTAAATATAAATTAATAATTGAATTATGCAAAGATGCATTAAATTCATTAAAATCTTTTAAATATCAATATTTCAAATAAACACTGTTATTGCTGTATTTTTTTATTTTTTAACGAATCCTGTGAGAAAATGTATCACGGTTTTCACAAAAACATTTATGAAAACAACATTTATACACTCTAACAAATGCTGGGTTGTTTCAAACCAAATTTGGGCCAAACTGGTTGATTATTTTTCTAAGCGAATGGTTGGGTTTGTCCATATTTGACCAAATTTAAGTTGAAACAACCCAGCATTTAGGTAGTGTAATAAGAACAGTTTCTGAAGGATCATGTGACACTGAAGACTGGAGTAATGATGCTGACAATTCAGCTTTCACATCACAGGAATACATTACATGTAAATGAATTCAGCCTTGGTGAGCTTAAGGGACTTTTGAACAGTTGTGTATATTTTTTTTGCAAATCATTTCTATTTGGATATAATATAGCCTATATATTGCATTTAGGCAGCTATTCTTTGTACCTTTAACTTTTTTTTTTTCAAACCTTATTTAAATACTCTTGAATGAATTTTTTTTCCACATAAATGTTTTTAGACATTTTTACACAGTTACTTTAAGAATAAAAACATTATCCTGACCCAGCTTTTTGGAGGTGAAACTGAACAAAAGACAGACGGATGGATGAATCCGTCTGTCTGACTCGGCTCGATTCTGTCCTTCACTGCCTTCATTTTTAATGGCAGGGATTTTGACTTGGCTTTAATACGTAAACACTTCTGTCTGTAAGTCTTCTTAGGACGAGTTTGCCTGAAGAGGGAGAAATTGATTTTCATGGAAGGAGAAGAGAGAAGGATAGAGTTTGTTCTCTCTGATCAGGAGTCAATGCTTCCATCTAATCCAGAAGCTGCGTTCCTGGGGTCTTACAAAACATTTCATATTGTTTTGTTGATTTGTTGTTGATTTGTTG
This sequence comes from Hybognathus amarus, assembly GCA_030378365.1. Classification (NCBI taxonomy): domain Eukaryota; kingdom Metazoa; phylum Chordata; class Actinopteri; order Cypriniformes; family Leuciscidae; genus Hybognathus; species Hybognathus amarus. The sequence continues at coordinate 61,368 of JAQIUQ010004025.1, read as the reverse complement.
CTGATTTGCTTTGTACTACCCCTGGTGGAGGTTCAGACTTCACACTCGGTGGTTGCCATTTATCATTTCACCTGGCACTGTGTGTGTGTTTGTGCAGTCTCTCTCACTTGCAAACCTTCCCTGAGCATTTGCAGAATATTTCTAGGAAACAGAATCTTCCTGAAGTCATTGCAGACAGTGGGAATTATCTGATCTTAAAGATCAAATATGTATTTTTAGAATGCTATAGATGATTCCACGACAAACTCTATAGGTCTATATCAGCAGATCTTCGCACATGTTCTGTGCCAGTTTTCACCGTTTTTTTTTTTTTGTCTGGTAATTATTTCCAAGTGTTTTTTAGCACAAAATGTCTTTGTCGCAGTGGCTGATTGGTGAATCACAGTTAAAAATGACAGAGCAGGAAAATGAAGATTAATCAGGCCTCCCGACGGCCTACATTCTGTGTCCGCCAGACACGCCACGCTGCTCTCAACCAATCAGAACAACGATGACTTCGAAATTTTTCGAAACCACCTGTACAGATTTTATTAGCAGCACTTGCTTTGTCTTTTGATTGGCATAATAACCTTCCATGATTCCTCATGTGTTTCATGCATTTGGAGCTAATGATTATGTTGTGGAGGCAATATCGCTCAGAGATTTTGCACTTAGATAAAAGATGATATTTTGTTGATGTGCCGATTACCCAGCTTGGTCCAGATTTCAGCAGAGAGAATCGGTCTCTGTACTGTATTGAATGTTGTTTTGCTAGAGTAATATTGACTTGCTGTAAGTTTTTCACCGGATTTCAATAGATCTTGTAACACATTTTGAATTTCTGTCAATCCTGCTTTCTCACATAAGAGTTAAATTCCCCTGACGCACCTAGTGCAAATGTTAGTCATGCAAATAAGCATATTTGCTTTTCTGCACTATTAGAATAATTTACCTCGTATGAACTCCCATTCCACACAGCTGACTTATTTTATATTTCATTCTTGCATTCCCTCTCCATGCTCTTACCTTTCACTTTATCTTTTCGAAAAAAAGAGAAAAGCCCAGAGTGCTGCACCCGCTGCATTATCAGGTATCAGAATCGTATCATTGCAGCTAAAGCAGAATTGAATCAGGCTGATGATAGGCAGTAGGTGTATCTTGGCTTTATCAGTTATCTACATTCTCACTCTCACGCTGTGGGGACTTGTTTCTATTCATTGACGTTGCCGGCAGTCATCTCCCCCAGTCATGCGTATCTGGAAGACATTTTAAGCTGTCAGTTGTAGACAGAAATGCACAGTGCCCGCAAGAAATGGTTGGGAAAGATGCAAATTTCTGAAGTACACAATGATAGAAATATCACACCAGAAGGAAAGAGGAAAACTAGCCTATATACACATATACATATACATATATATACATACATATATACACTCACCTAAAAGGATTATTAGGAACACCTGTTCAATTTCTCATTAATGCAATTATCTAATCAACCAATCACATGGCAGTTGCTTCAAGACAATCTCCTGAACTCCAAACTGAATGTCAGAATGGGAAATTAAGGTGATTCAAGCAATTTTGAGCGTGGCATGGTTGTTGGTGCCAGATGGGCTGGTCTGAGTATTTCACAATCTGCTCAGTTACTGGGATTTTCACGCACAACCATTTCTAGGGATTACAAAGAATGGTGTTAAAAGGGAAAAACATCCATTATGCAGCAGTCCTGTGGCGAAAATGCCTTGTTGATGCTAGAGGTCAGAGGAGAATGGGCAGACTGATTCAAGCTGATAGAAGAGCAACTTTGACTGAAATAACCACTCGTTACAACCGAGGTATGCAGCAAAGCATTTGTGAAGCCACAACACACACAACCTTGAGGCGGATGGGCTACAACAGCAGACCACCACTCATCTCCACTACAAATATTGGAAAATGTTGCCTGGTCTGATGAGTCTCGATTTCTGTTGAGACATTCAGATGGTAGAGTCAGAATTTGGCGTAAACAGAATGAGAGCATGGATCCATCATGCCTTGTTACCACTGTGCAGGCTGGTGGTGGTGGTGTAAGGGTGTTGGGATGTTTTCTTAGCACACTTTAGGCCCCTTAGTGCCAATTGGGCATTGTTTAAATGCCACGGCCTACCTGAGCATTGTTTCTGACCATGTCCATCCCTTTATGGCCACCATGTACCCATCCTCTGATGGCTACTTCCAGCAGGATAATGTACAATGTCACAAAGCTCGAATCATTTCAAATTGGGTTCTTGAACATGACAATGAGTTCACTGTACTAAAATGGCCCCCACAGTCACCAGATCTCAACCCTATAGAGCATCTTTGGGATGTGGTGGAACGGGAGCTTCATGCCCTGGATTTGCATATACACATATGTATATATATACATCCATCCGTCTGTCTGGATAAAACAAATTTACAAAATAGTATGTCTTCACTGTTAAACACTATATAAAGTGCTCTCAATCTTTCCTGTTACATTCGTACCATGAAAGTCAGATGTTGTAACAATGAGGTTGGAAACGAATCGGAGAGAGAATCCACATGCAAGCACCACTTCAATAATTCAGGACAAACACAGACCTCAGGACAGGAATATAGCAAACAGCTACAAGCAACAATGACCAACAAACAACAACTGAAGAACAGGGGTTTAAAAACACATGCAAACAAGCTGAACAAGATAAAAAGGGGGCGGGGCTAATTGAAAACACCTGGAGAGACTAATAAACATAATGGAGAACACAGACGTAAATCATGACAGATGCTTTGCATATTTGTACAGAATTTTATGAGATTTGTTCAAATTGTATTTTTACAGTAAGACAAATGAACCATTCAGCTGAACCATGCATTTTCCAGAGTGCAATCTTCATAGATGTGAAGTCCAACCAAAAGTTCACTAAGTTTGGAGAAAAATTAAAGTTCAACCCTGCCTCTCCGAGTTTCATGTGTACTGGACCGCTAGATCACATACATAGAAAATTTAATTCTGAGCTGTAGACCAGGGATTTTATTAAAACCATTCATACTGTATTAAAGTCTATGACCATGTTGTGTGGTTTGGTTTAAATATTGTAGAACATCATGGAGGCTGAAAATGAGCTTGTAGCAAATAAACCTCCCATCCAACTTTACCACGGGAACTATAAATAGGTGTCTACAGAAGGAGTTCCAGATAAAGAGAGGATCATCCTGGATATCTGTCTCTTGGGAAATTCTGTGGATTGTCATTCCATGCAGCTCTTCTTTTACTGAATACTGCAGAGTTTATTGGGATGCTGGCCTAACACCCTCAGGTTCTAAGACCAGAATCCTTTGTTTTGAGTCCAGCTGCCTGATGTTTCCGGAGGGGGACTTTCTTCTTTTCATCTTCAAATGAGACCTTGCCAACTCTTTTCTGGTGGCCGTGAACTGCAGCACCTCATGCTGGTATTTTTCGTATGTATAGTGTTGCAAGTGTGTGAAAAAGTGTGAAAGTGCTGTTGGCTATTTCTGGAAGAAAAAAAAAGTTTGGATTGATTGGATTCAAGGGACATTTTCTCAAAAAAAAATTGTTTTTAAAAACTTTCACACTTAGCTTGCTTGGTGGGTCTCAGTTATTAAAGCTTTTTTTTAATCTCTTTCAGTTTTCAATATAAATGTTCGTTTTTTTCCTTGAACAGTATTAAAGTACAGTTCTCTGACCAACTTTATCCTTTCGTAAACTCTTCCGAACTGAATGCATTTTGTCTGGTATATGCCTTGTTTAAGAGATGTTGTTCACTTGGTGCATTTTCAGTGACTTGACCTTCCTCCAAGGTATTTTCAGTTTTTCTCTCCTTTGTGTCTTTCTACTGTTTTATCCTTTTATGGTGCATTTGCTCTCTGTTCTGTTGTAATGTGGCATTCAGTGCACAATATAGATACAGTGAATTTACTCCCGCTTAGCAAGATGTCCTTCAAGGTTTATCAAGGAAATTTGTACCAAAACGACAGTCTGTCGCATATAGCACACGTGTGTACACTGGAGGTGATATTACTTGAGGTTGAATACATATCTCAAGGCCTTGAAAATAAAATACCACTGATTTTATACACATTTAAAGTGTGCCAAGAAAACATCCCCCACACCATTACACCACCACCACAGCCTGCACAGTGGTAACAAGGCATGATGGATGTGTGTGTGTGGATGTGACCTAAATTGAGGTCAGAAACGTTTCTCTAATGGGTGGGTTTAGGGGTAGGGTTAGTGTAAGTGGATAGAATATACAGTTTATACTATATAAAAACCATTATGTCAATGGAGAGTCCCCACAAAGATAGTGAACCAGATGTTTGTGTGTATGAGTGTGTATGCGTGTCACAAAAAAAAATCACATTTGCTCTATAAAATGAGAAAATTACGGTACCGCTTTACAATAAGGTTTAATTAGATAACATTAGTTAGGTTAACATGAACTAAGAATTAACAATAATTCTACAGCATTTATTATTATAAGTTCATGTTTATTTTAACACTTATTCAAAAATTAGAAAAGTTGTATTTGTTAACATTAGTTAATGCATTGTTAACTAACATGAACATATTTTTGTAGCTTTATTAACTAACATTAACAAATATGTATAAATACTGTAGCAAATATATTGCTTGTTGTTAGTTCATGGTATTGTTAACAAATGAGACCTTATTGTAAAGTGTGGCCAATATTGGTGTTGTGTTTTTTTTTTTGTGTGTGTGTGTGTTATTTTCATTGTCAATGTCACATTTTCCTGCACTGTGTCTGGTGACGCTTCTGGTCTTCGATGTGGAGATACTGCTGTGTGGGACAAAGCAAACGGCTGCATTTCTCGGGCTTGTCTGTCTCTCGGGTTCTTGAGTGATGGGCCAAAAATGGCAGTTTCTCTTCATACTTCTGCAGGCCATTCATCCACATGACTAGTTAGCTATAGAGGTGGGCTGAGGCCTTCAGACGAATCCTCAGAGGACTGACACAAATAGAATGTTAGTGCATCCACCTTGAAAGCAGTGACAAAAGTGGCAATCACAAGTGGCGCCCCGTACTATTGTACTGCTATTTCAATTCAAACGAGGACCACGGCTCACTCAGGAGACTTGAATGGGGTACGGAAAAGCAAATGCTTTTGCTTCTGCAGTGGGAATATTTTTGAAGCATCCGTGGGACATAAGCATCCTGGTTAGGAACCATGTTAAGAGTCATTCTCAGTAAAAATATGACATCTTGTTTAGCAAGAATACTATTGTGTACTTCCTCAACATAAGTCAATTCTTAGTTTGACTCCAAGTCATAATTCTTTTTAAAATGTATCTATTTATGCTTGTTTTTATTTTTACTTAGCTTTATTGAAATATTATTTCAATTTAAAAAGTATGTTTTCTATATTACAAAATATCTTAAAACCACAATTTTTCAGGCAAAAAACAACATTTTTTTAAAAAAAAAAATAATAGTGCTGTTAATATTTTTTTGAATCGGTACGATGTTTTAAATGTTTTTAAAATCAAATTTTATGCTCAAAATACAAAACAAATATTGTGAAATAAAAAAACATACAATTCAAAAAATAATTCTAATATGATGATTTGCCGCTCATTGTTGAAAACAGTGTATCATTTTTTGAATAACGTCTTTTGTAACAGTATTAATGTATTTACTGTCACTTTTGATCAATTAAATGCATCCTTGCTGAATAAAAGTAATAATTTCTTTTATTTTTTTAAATATTACTGACTTGAAACATTAGTATATAATATTATAAAAGCTTTCTGTTTCAGATAAATGTTGTTCGATATAAAAAAATCTCACATTATCCATTTTGGAGAGCTCAACTCAAAGCAGAAAGATCTTGCTGAAGGGTTATGCGAATTCACTATTTTAAAACACGATTGTCTGTGTGACAATATTTGTGACAAAATCCCACATTGTGCTAATCCCAATATGTAACTCTCGACACTGCTGTCTGTGTCTGGTTGGGGAAATCATTCCTGTTTCCCCTCTATCTGAAAGCCCAAAACAGAGTGGCCACCATTCATTGCCCCTGGTGTAATGGCCTTCATCAGTCTCCCATCACATAAAGCCTGCCTGTCATTAATCTCACCCTGAGACCACATGGCCGTCTGCCGACAATGATCTGCAAGCACCGGAATCCCCACAGCACAGTCTCAGTGACCTACTCATATCTTAAAAAAGGCAGTGATATGAAAAATATGGCAGGTGTCATTATATGAAATGGCCTCTTGTTCTCATCGCCAAAACAATAAAAATTGTTGTGCCCTATGTTTGTCACCGTTTTAACCCCTATAAAGGCCATCAGTTTTTTTCTTGATTTAGTGAGAGAGTTAAGAGTGTTAAATCATACTAGATGTAGAATTTACCAGAATAGACATTAAAGCACCAAAACAATGTTTTGGTTTTAGTTGTTGTAAGTTGGCACACTTTTTTATGATCTACGAAATACACCTCCCTTACAGGATTTTGCACAGCAGTTTTTTTTCATCATTAAAAGGCAGCTAAACAACTTCATCGCGATCTTATGAATGTCTTATTTACATAACAGCATGCTTTATCCCACAATTCTGAATTTATAACATGCAATTGCGACTGCATATCACACAACTGCATTGTAAGTTAATATCTTAATTCACAAATTTGATAAAAAAATACCAGTATTTAATTCAGTGTGGAAAGAGTTTTTTTTTCAGGGTTGGAGCCAAACTCTGTAACACAGTCTCATCCCAAGAAGTCATATAACTGACGTCTTGGGACGTCTTTTGACCATACGTCAATATCCACCTTTTTAGGGCCCCCCTAAACATCGGTTATATGACGTTTCTGGGAACATCATACAACTGACGCTTTAACTTAGAACGTCAGCTAGGTGACAGGGTAGGTTTAGGGGTAGAGTTCAGGATCCGATAACGTCATCTAACCGACGTTTAGGGCGGCCCTGAAAAGGCATATATTGACGTATGGTCAAAAGACGTCCAAGACCGTCAGTTACTATGACGTCTTGGGGATGAGACTTAGCTGGCAGGACAGCAGCTCTCTTGGACCGAACTTGCCTAGCCTTGGCCTAGATGATTTAGATGACTTGAGTTGAGTCTACTAGACTAGTCATCTAACTGGGTTTCTCTAAAACCAGCATATCAGATTGCACTATTATATTACATCTATCCATGTGACATCATGATAAGTCTGCAAGATTATTTTATATATTGAAGGAATACATTCCTCCAATACGTAAAGTAAAACATAGGCTTTATTCAGACAACATAGCCTTTTTTCTCTCTGAATAAGACTGTTGTGGAAAATATTTGGTAATCAATCTATGTATTTTAGAACATGCTTGAGTTGAGAAGATATTTCTTCATATAAACGATCTCGCACCAATGTGGCTGACAGTCCATTAGGCTGAAGTGCTAGGGACTGGTGTGACAGAGTCATTAGTTCACTGAATGAGGCCTGATCTCACCCTGTCAATGCTGGATAATGGAGGACTCTGCCTTCCAAGAAACACCTCTTACTTTTTAGCCCTGAGTGGAAAAATCCATATGCTTTTCCCTCAGCCTTACATTTAAGTGACAGTCAATTCGAGCACAGTGAGGGTGGTCTTTTTAGCATATTGCATTTATAATGGATCCATTGGTTGATATGCATATGTAAATGTATGCGCGGCTGTTTGAAATGGATTATTATAAATGTATGCATGCAGTTTGATGTGAAGCATAATACTGTGTGATGACATTACAGTGTCTATTGCATAAACATAAATATTTGTATATTTGAATATTCAAGATTAAGATAATTATAATCACCTCCAATGCTAAGTTTGTATTAAAATCACAGCTTTTCAACTTTTCAACCAGCCACTATGCACTAAGTCGTTATCTTGCATATTGCTAATCTAATCTGTCACTGGCAGATGCAGAAATTGCAGAGCACGCAATCATCTGTCCCACAGCACCCCTGGAGCAGATGAGGTGTAAACCGTCCTGCTCAGAGCGGTCAGAGAAGGTGCCCACTGTGGGATTGGAACCATGACCTTCCAATTCACAGTGCAAGGCTTTCACCAATAAGCCCCTTAAAATGTAACTTTTGTACAGAAAATTAACTTTTGCCGCAGCCTCCATCATGCTAATGTCATTATATTGGTGTTTCAGGCCTAGTTTGACGCTTTCAGCCGGAATAAGGGTAAATCCATACACTTATCTACTAGACACATATTGGGACATGATGAACGGTGCAGTTTTGGAAGATGGAGGGTGCTGCATACAGAATTAATGTGCATAATAACATTTTGCAGGACGTTTTTCTGGTAGTTATAAGACGTTTTTGGTATGGAGGGGAAAGCCAGCATTAAGTTGAAGGATATTAGGCCCACAGCACCAAGACGTTAAATATGAACAGTAGATTTTGCAACACTTTTAAGGTGTCAAGGCCAAGCATAGAGCGACTATGGTGTTATTTTTAGACCGAAACTTTTTTAAAAATCCATTCTATTGTTTGAATGTACACAGTGATTCCCAAGCAAAAACTGCAGAGCATGCATGATTATAGACCGGAGCTTAATCTTGTGGTTTTCAATGGTTCAAATCCTCTGCAAGCTCTCTTGCGCTCCAGCACTCTGCATAGATTAACAGAGTCTGAATGAGCTTTTCCCTTTGAAGAATATCCTGAGAAAGCATTCACTTCACACTTGCAATTGTTGCCCTCCAGATTTGCCAAAAGAGAGCTCTCTTGTTGACTAATTTTCAGAGCCGGGAAATTCACCAGTAAAGGGTCTGATAATCCATTTACTGATATTGACCTTGAGCGTGAAGCCCTCTTAAAGACTAATATGAATTATTGCAGTGTTTTGGCATGCTGACGTGAACGGTTTGGCAATGGTGTTTTGAAAATTCATTGATGTCATTGATGAAAACCATGTCAACACAGCACATTTTGTGCCATTGTTTGTGCCAAGCCTGTATAAAATAACTATTGACAAATAAACCAAATGCCAGATAGCAAATGACAAATAAAACCATGAAAACAGTGCGTTCCTTTTGAAAAAGTAGATTTCTGTGCATGCGATTATGGCCTCCGTTTTTTAATATGTAACTCTGACTTTCAATTAGTCCTAACCTTTAGAGCCGTCACTCAAAAGTTTAGAAAAGGGTAAAAAAGATAAGTATATGAACGCCTCTAGGTCTTTTTCTGCAGTTTTAAGAAATGTCCTTTCCTGTGAAGGAGACAAATGTAGTGTCATATCCAGATTCTTCTTAACTGAAAGGTGGCTGTTGCCCAGAATTGCTCTAATTTTTCCTCACGGCTATTTGAAATGGATAAGATGAAAAGCTATTGTCATTTTCCAACTGGTTTTCAATATGTAATAGAAAAGGAAAGAAAAAGGACAGTTATACATATTTAAATTACCAGTTGCCTTGTCACATTTTTTTTTTTTTTGCATTCCAAGGAAGGAAGAGGAAGTGATATTATGGGCATTATGATTATTTCTCCAGTAAAGTCTTTAGAATTGGTTGGACCCTGGGTTTGGACTCTAGGGTTGCTTCTAGAAAATAAATCATTGTTTTCTTAGCTTTCTTATAGAAGTTAGCTTGACCTTTTCCTACTGTTAAAAAGACGTTAAGGAAATTGTAGCACATAATTGGTCATGCTGTCCCAATATGACTTCTTCATTTAAACTATAACACTTTGGGTTTTATCTTGCACCTGGCGCAAATGACTTCGTACACCGACGCATTTATCATTCCTATTTTGCACCCGCGCAAAGCGGGCTTTTTCCTCCACAAATGCACGCCGGTAAACTAGGGAATGAACTTGCGCTCCCTGGGCAGGTCGGCGCAAAAAGGAGCCGTGTTTCGGCGCAAACATTCCCTCGAACTGCTATTTTGCAGTTCTAGAAGAAATTGCGCCACTGACCAGAAAAAAATAAAAATCAGTGGTGCGTTGCGCTAGCCTGGCAAGCCAGACCTATCAAGATGTTAGGTCTGGGAACTCGCAATTGACCTTTCAATACCCTCTGTACGCAATAGGATAAGCGCTAACCAACCAGAGCAATGAATGGCTGTGGCTTAGTGAGTCCCATGTGTTTTCCCCATAGGAAGTTGATATATTAAACTTGGCCATAATACAGAGTGTGAACAATGTGCATACACTGTAGATGATTCTCTCATCTACACAGATGCATTTTACTTTTTGCAAAATATACATTATTATAAGAAAAACTATTAAAACCCGAAGGGAAATCGTTGTTGTGTTTATGACAATGGGAAAAATAGGCATAAACCTTACACATTTACCCAAATTACATATGCATGTTTAACCGAAGCTAATTTGGGTGGGTTTGTCCCATCCCCAATGTATTTTCTCTTTTTCACGGCCCTGACGAGACATTCGATCTCCTCGGCTGTGAACCGATTGTGAAGCGCGTCTGGTAAATGTGCCGTTATAATAGTATTGCGCCATGGAACAAGCGCATCTCGTTCATCAAGGGAATGTGATATGACACTCTTATTGGTTTGTGCCCAAACCACACCTATGAATAATGAAGCTACTTCAGACCAATCCCTTTTAAACTTGCGTCGGGCGCAAGAGTCATTTATCCCGCCGGTTAAATGGCAACAGCGCCCAAGACCCGCCCACAAAGTTACGTGCGCTTCGCACTTGATACTTGCGTTTCAGATTATTAAAATAGGGCCCTTTGACTTTCATTATAGTTCCTCAAAATATATCTGAATCATTTTAAACTGTGTTGTTAAATTGCATAATGATGCCTTCTTGTGTACGACTGAGGATCTTATTTTTTAAATGTAACATACAGCAAATAATCATGTTTTTTTCTTCTGTTTGTGTCGTTCAACAGGTGCAATGTTGACAACAAAGTATCACGGGTGGCATGGCTCAACCAAACCACTATCCTCTTCACAGGGAATGAAAAATGGTCGTTGGACCCCCGGGTGGTCCTACTCAACACAGCAGTCACTGAATACAGTATAAAAATCCTCAACGTGAACTTATACGACGAGGGACCATACGTATGTTCCATCCTCACGAACAAGAAACCAGAATCGACAAAAGTGCACCTCATTGTACAAGGTAAATCTAAGGGGATCTTTTTCATGTCTTATAAAGTGGAATTTTTACATCATGTGAAGGGTGGATGCACGAAACCCTGTCGAAAACAAGCTTCGCGTTGGTTTGGGATTTTGCTGGACATTTCGGTGTGTAAATAACGGTTGACAAACAACTTTGATTCTCCTTTTCTAGGCTGATGTAATTAAATGAAACTCAGCAGATGTGACTCCTGGTGATGAAATTGGGATTTAATCTGGGTGTAATTTCAAAATCGTTGATGGATATTGATTAAAGACGTGCAGCCCAGAGAGCAACGGAAAAAAGAGCAGATGCTTTGTTTTCTCCTCACTGAAATCAAGTGTCGATACTCAGACCTTTGTCATGATTTACAGTGCAGTCGATCGCCTTCATGTCACATATGGCCAAATCTATCCTGGCTTGGGGTACACAATTCTGAATTGTGTTACCATTTTTATCACATTTCTCAGACCATCTGTGGAGTCAGAAAAAGTGTCAGAATTTCTGTTTCAGCAAGGGAAAAAAAGTGTTTTGGATAATAAAATGGCGCCTTATCAAATGCTCATTAACCTTTAGTACTTTGCCCTGACACTAATCACTGCAGGCTTAAATAACCGAACAAACAGCTTATTATTTTTCTGATTAGAACACAATGCGTAAATCTGGAGTTTGACTCGCCTGTTCAGTTCCTTCTTAACCTGCAATTCAATTCATTATTAAGTCTTCATCTCAGTTTTAATGAATCAATCATTCGCCTTGCTCGTTTTACACTCTGTATCTATGTGGCACAACATAAACATGCTGGAGTCTGTGTTGTGGCACTCGAAAGTGCACTTAAGATATTGAATTGTTTGCAGCGCTCCTTTTCCCTTACACCCTATGGTTGCATGCTGAGTGGTCTACAACTTCCGCCTAGTGTTCTTGAGAACGGATCTGAGAGCTTTCTGAACAGATGGGGCCTCGGTGTGTCTTTACTGTAATGCTTTGTCTCAGCTTTGTTAAATCTTGCCGCGCTCAGCTAAAGTCTGCCTACACAAACTGTAGCACGCTGTCTATTCCTGTCATCAAGTGTGGCTCTATTTCTCTTAAACCCTTAGCCTCTGAAGCTTGTTATTGCCTCATCTCTGCTAAAAAAATCAAAGTGTGCCTACGGTAGCGTTCTCGCATATCTCGCTTGACATCTGCGTGCTTGTTTTTAAGTGTCCTAACATATTTCACACTTGCTCTCGTTCCGGTTTTAGGTCATTCATTAGCATTTCACGAACAGGACAGTGTTCCATTCGATTGACTGTAGCATATCAGTGCTACATCTATTTATGTGTTTGATGACTGCAGCTGGAGGTATGTGTCTCTGTAAATGGCCTCATCGTCTTCCGCGTTATCGATCGGATGCATCGATCAGATGAAACGCGAGAGGAGACATGCGACGTGTTCAGCGCCCAGCGCAATTCGAAACCTGAGGTTTTGCTCTGATATCCTTCTCTCTGAGGTACACAAAGCATTATTCTTATAAAACCACTACATGGAGAAGACAAATGAAGGTCATTATAGACTAGGAAGGAAAAAATATTCTTATTTTATGTACTTGCATTTAGAGGAACATTGCTGCTGAAAAAATAATGCTTAGACTACTGGTTTAATCTTGTTAAAAAAAAAAAGTCTTGTGGGAAAAGCTGGAGGCAAACCATGCATTTTGTAGATTCATTTTAAAGTAACATTTCTGAAGAAGAAAAATCATTTTGATAGCATGTAGGTTTGTTAAAATGAAAAAGCAATAGCTATTTTAGTTATTACATTTGCGACTCAGCAGAGACAAAATATCCATCTGCATTGTTTTTGGTGAAAAGCGATCGTATATGACTAAATATGATATCCAGCTTCAGTTTCAACATATTTTTGTAATATAACAAATCTGTCTGTTTTTATCTCTCAGGCGTATGTTTACTGAAGCACAGTGCACGAAAATTCAAAAAGATACAATATTTTTAGTTTATGAACTGAGAAATACAGCTCAGTGTAATTTTATTTCAGGAAACTCTGACCCAAACCCTGCACTCAACTAAAGTGTCTTTTAAATGAATATCAAAATGTCTAAGGTAGGGTAAGGTAAACAGGCTAATATGAGATGAGTCCATGATTTGCATATTCGTGGTAGGTACAGCACATTAGCTTGTTTCAAGGTCACTGGGTAGCGAGATCTGTAATGGATGAGCTCACAAAGTAGTGTTTTGTCTCTCTCAGCTAGCATCAAAAGAACAGGCATACACAGGTGGTGTGTAGACTGAAGCTGGCTAGAATGGGGCTGTTGAAATGAACTCAGCCAATTTGGCCCTGTATTCTCATTGAAAAATATCTCCAGTGTTTGGTCTATCACTTCTTCACCAGTGTCCTTTAATGGTCATTAAAAACAGTATGTGCTTTGTTTTAGAACCCAGGTAATCAGTAATTTCACTGGCCAGCTGATATGCAACAATGTACGATTTCATTGTTGCATATCATTTGTGCTTCATAGTGGAGTGTTAAAATGGGTGGCCTATTTGCAGAAAATGATGTAAAGGCCATCTCCTGATTCTTGAAAGAGAAACGTTTTAGAACAACCAAGGTCGTGGCAATGATGGTTGTTGATGATGTAAAATGGAGCACTATTGTCCTTGTTGTTATATCAACAAAACCTCTTTGCTTTTTTCCCGAATAACAATGAAAACAAGTACGGAAACAAAGAAACAGTGAGACGATTCCCAAGACGTCATTGCACAGAGGATTTGTTCAGACAAACAAAAAAGCACAGACTTGAGCAAACACATTTGAGTGATGCTTTGATGCCAGATGAAATTATGAATCCTCACTACAAATTGCCATCTAAACTAATGAGAGAAGTGTTGTTAATTTCAGATTTTTGCACATTTTTCACCTGCCAATCCCAGTTTTCAAGATGTTTTTCCATCTGCTTGAAGTTTGATTTTAATAAACAGAACATGGTATGCATTTGTTAGTTCTCACCTGTTTGATCAGGTGTATGATAACAGTGTAAAATAACATTTAGAATCTCTAAAAATAAATGTTTAATACAAGCAGAGTGATTTTATAGCAAGTTTTGTGATCATTTAGTGATTGTCGCAAGTCTGAGTGTCTTTTGAACTTGCTTCTCAAACCAGCAACAGATAAAGGAGCAAATGATCATTCAGTTCTTACATTGCTTTTACTGTTTGGTGGTTGTGCAACATCCAACCACAATTACAGCATCAAAATGTGTCATTTTGACACTGTGTCAGAGGTGAATAAATGCAGGTTGAAATGCATCTTAGGTTCTTCTATAGAAAACCCATTCTACCATTCCACAGAGGTTTGAAAATTTGAGCCTGGAAAATAATGGAATTTGGAAATGGAAAATGTATAGGAATCCTGTTAATTAATTAAAGATTAATTCAACATACAAAGATTAATGTTATATTTTGTTAATATTCTTTTATTAAAGCTGCCGTCTGCAACATTTTTTTGATCATATTCAGTGAAATCGACACTATAATCCGACAGAACAACATAAATAAAGTGGTTTTAGACAAAAACCTGAGCTTCTAACTCCATCTGGAGCGTGTTATTTGTTTTGAAAAAACAAAAATCCAGCGCTTCCTGTTAACGGTGTCCAATCAGCTCAGGGGGGTGTGAGATCTGACTGTCAATCACATATCGGGCACACGCCATCCCTCGCGCACGTTACAATCACATGCACACGCCTGAAGTTTGCGCAGTAAGGAAGAGTGATGGCGGAACACTAACAAACCAAGTAAGCTCATTTAGAGTATAAATGACGTTAGCAATTGCAATATATTGGTAGATTAGCCAGGGCAGCATACCTCCAAATAATCCATGGTGTTGATGAATGCTGATGAGACGGTCGCATTCACAGAAAACCTGGTGCGCACGCACTCGAGCACGAACTCTGTGGGAGGGTATTCGTTGATAGTGGGGGAGGGGCATATGAGTTGTAAACATTCAAAATGTTGCCAAAGTCCACTCAATCAGCCATAGTTGCTGACGGCAGCTTTAATGAAATTGAAAATAAATAAAAAATAAAAAAATTAGGGAATGTATTTTATTAATGCAGATTTTTCATAAGTAGATGTATAAAAAATAAAGTAAAACTCTCCTTCACCTTCCTTAGTGTGCAAGCCAAAGTAGAGGATGAGATGCCAGTGCAGGTAAGCAGAGGCATATGTAGGCCATGCGGGAAGTCCAAGACTGTTAGAAAGCAAAGAAACGGTTAGGATAAGAAGCAAAGTGTGACTCAAGTGGGAAAAGGGGAAGGAATAATTCTGCTCAGAGCTGGTAGTGCATCAAAGGTGATGATCACACTCCATATGTTCTATTAGCTGGAGGTCTTTGCAGGAGGCGAAGAGGATCATCAAAAGTTTAGCTTGTGTAGCGTGGTGGTGGAGGTAAACGGCTGACAAATACCAAATCATATAGTGGTAATTAAATATGACAAGCTGACTACACCACCCCTTCTCAGAGAAATGGGGAAATAACTACCCACTGGAAATAGGGCACACAGGTTTGTTACCATGGAGGGCAAAAGAGACTTGGATATCAGTAAAAAAGTTAGTTTATTAAGTTCACATCAATAAATAAAACTTTCAGATTACTGCAAGGCAGAATGTCACTCAAATGACTAGTACAGCACCATTTACAGTATCAACACACACAATAAAATAAAATTGAATTGAGATGGCTGTGGCTTACCCGTAGTTGGGTAGGCTAGCTAGGTATCTTATCCAAAAGCCATGCGCACACACACAACCAGTGAGGAGTAAGCAGTTATAAGCGACAAACTATACTCAGTGCTTGAAATACCACCACCAAAACGCAAGAAGAGCTAGCCTCCGAACCTGGGGTTCATTCGCCTAAAATAAACAAAAATAAATAAATAAATAGACTGAACAAATTATATTAGCCACAAATGATAACAATATTCTGAGTGATTGGTGATGCCAAACACTCACCACAAAGGGAGCACTGACGCGCATGCGTCGTGGAAATCTCTTCAACTCTCATCTCAGGCCTACAAAGGAAGAAAAGGAATAATCGAATAAAGTTGTTATTTTTGTTTGTTTTTCGCACAAAATGTATTTGCGTCACTTGATAAACTTATACTTGAGCCACTGTAGTCACATATTTAAATATTTTCTTCATTGACTTTTTGGGCCAGAAATGTTTCGAATCCCTTAGGCAGCCTATGTAGCAGTGATCCACCTCTCAAATTTAATAAAAAATATCTTCATTTGTGTTCCGAAGATGAAGGTCTTACGGGGTTGGTACAGCATGGGGGTGAGTAATTAATGACTTAATTTTCATTTTTGGGTGAACTATCCCTTTAAGTGAAAACTACGTAGGATCTGCGTGCATACGTTTTTATAAATCCGAATGTTTTCTGTACGATTACGCACGTCCTATGTTTCATCCGTACGCCACTTCTGATGCAAATCCTACGCACAGTTTTATAAATGAGGCCCCTGGTGATCATCACGGAACCGCATAGGTGTACGGTTGCTCACAGCAGCTTACACATATGAATGAAACATGGCGCGCCCATGCCAAGGGGCGGAGCTAACAATGAACGCATGACCAGGTGACATAAACAGTCTTTAATAGGCCAGGGACTGCGGCCAATAGGCTGTCACATCTATCACTCATGTGACAACCACAAATAATAGCGCGGCGATCTAACCCACTCTGGAGTTTACAATTATTTGAGGTAAAGCAGCAAACAAAACAAATGTGGTGTTTTGCGAAGAACACCTTAGTTGCATTCCAAAACCTAGTTAGTTTTTGTTAGCGCTATTTGTGTCGTGGATAAGGTTCTAACATTGCTGTCTTCAGTAGAGCTGCTTATTGCTTGCTGAATTGAACTGGTTTCATTCACACAATTATTGAACTAAATTGAATCAACACTGAACTGAGCTAAGCTAAGCTATATAATGACACTAGTGTCTTGCTACAGCTGCCTTAAAGCAGAATTTGAATCACTCTCATATTTGATGAAGTTTGCATCTATTTGATTCTGTTATGATTTTGTTGCATAAAGTGCCATAAAGCATAAGTTGGCTTGATTTGAATTGATTTAGGATGCTTCTTTGGGTAGGCAGGGAGCTCACTATGTTTTGGAGCTCTTGAATGTTCATCAAAATCAAAGCACCTTTGTTGCACCATTTCATTAAAGTCATTCAAACATGTATTACCTGATGAGCAGGATGTCATGAAGACTATTATGTGTCACAGGGCAAAAGCGTGGCAATTTAATTAGATGGCCGTGCAAACAACAAGCTGGATTATAGTCTTTCGTTTGCTCAAGCTCTAATGATGTGTCTCTGTTTTAGATTAAGTCTCGATACTTTCTCCTTCCATGGGGGAGAAGGATAAGACGGCCTCTCAATTCACTGCACATTTGTGTAAGTAAGCTTCGCCTCTTGTTACTGGATTGAGGAGTAGCTCTTTGCCTCATATTTAAAGCAGTAATGAGCCATTGGAAAGATTCAGTACGGATTATGAGAATATAAATGGGAGGACAAAACCAGTGCAATTTGCCAGGGTGACACATTAGCAGCAGCTATATCACCAGAGGCAGTGCGGGATCTGCTTTTCACCCACTGAGTTAGGTGGGTGCCCTGCCTTCTGCTTCAGTTATTTTAACCCTCTGCGAGATTGAATATACAAGTGAAAAAAATTAGTTTGTGGGAGTTTGGACACATACCACATTCACAAATGTTCTGCTATCGTAGCTAAAATAATACTTTTGAGGCTTGGTATTCCAATCTGCATCTGCATGTTTTAACATTCATCTCTAAATATTAGCCACCAGAGTACTGACTTGCAGTATAATCTTTTAACAACTCAAATAGCAGAGACCTGGTTTATGTTTTCTATGTTAGGTTTTGGTTCTGCTTGGTGGACATTTGACTGTAGTAGTATTGACAATTAAATCAGTATTGTGTAATGAGCTTTGATTGGTCCGCAAGACCTTTCCTCTCTTAGTAGGTGGTTCATGGCCACAATAGGCTGCGAAATGGACCAGACTTTATGCCAATAACAAAACCCCAGTCTAATGAATAACTGTCGATAATAAGGCACAGTTGATACTGCTTATCATCAACCTCGAAACAGTGTCATTGTGAGCGTTTTGAGTTGTTTCAGCCGCTGCAGTGCCAGTCAGATGTGATAGAGATGGGATTGCAGCGCTGTGATTGCTTTTCTCCACAACTGTAATAACTGAAAGCGGCTAACCGAGCTGCTCTCTTCAGAAGCGAGAGACCTGTAGCTTGCTCTGATGGCACAATGTGACTCATTAGTATTGTTATTAGAAAGGAGTGAAGAGGCAATCACTGCACAAAACACACCATAATGTTCACTCAGCATGTGTTATATGAAAACACCCTAGTTGTTTGATTTCCCCATTGAGCTAAGAACAAACCACCAATATTAAAAATAATAAATAAATCCATGCAGGCAGACAGGGGTAGGCTTATAATATGTAATGCACATTGCTTTAAATTTTATCTGTGCTGGTTTGTATTGGCCGCCTCCAGTTTTCACTTTGGTTTGCCTCCAGCTAGTGCCGTGACGTGACTGTGATGTTGGTGCAAAGGGGTCTACAGGTAAAGCGTCAGTTGGATGACACCCTAGAATTGTCATCTAACTGATGTTAAAAGGTACCCTAAAACGTTGGATGTTGACGTATGGTCAAAAGCGTCAGTTAGATGACGTCTTGGGATGAGAATGTGTTGTACACTTGGGGAAAACCTCTTTTCCACATGATATTGAAGCCAAAAGTTATCTGAAATTTTAAATTAATGTAAAAACGCGTTGCGGCAGCATGCAGACATAGGCAAGACGGTTCGCATGCCTATTGGCTGTGCATCCTAACAGAGGCCCTTTGTCACGTCAGATCCAATGTTAAATGTTAATTTAAGATTCAATGTTAAATGTTTAAAGTTAAGAGTAATTTATGGCTTCAATATCTTGTGGAAAGAGGATTTCCCCTAGCGTAAGATATTACGCAGTACTCACGTTCCTCTTCTAGAGAATACCGAGGTTACGTTAGTAACCGAATACGGTTTCTCTGGCTGTCTAGCCTTTTCCTGAGCGATATATTAAAAAGCTTTTCTCATGCATAAGAACAAGGTGAATGATATGCTAAATGCTCTAAAACATTCCTGACAATATGTAAAACCCACAGGCATCAGCGACTTGACATTTCAGTCTTTTAGACATTGAGACATTTTGGTGGTATTTTCATCGTTTTAGTTTTACAGCATAGTCTACAATGATTGACGCTGTCACTCCATAGTGATGGATGAAAAAACTATTTTTGATGATTGACACCTTTTTGACCAATGAATTCTCCAAGGATATAGGCTGTGTCATTTCGGAATAGGAAGCCATATGGAAATTGATTGCTGCCAGTCTTTATCCTTTAAGAGATCTCAAATGAAAACACAAGCATCTTGGTTGACTGCTCTGTGTCAGTGGCAAAAACTTTGTACTGGCCTTCATTATAGAGACTTAAAAACTAACAGTGAAGCTTTTATGTTAACTTGAACATTTACTAAAACATTATTACATTATCAAAATAAATAGTTGTGTCTTTTAAAATTATTGGACCTTAGCTAACAGGAAATATGAACATTTGAACGTAGACAAAGATAAATTAATACTGTAACAAAGAAATTGCTCATTGTCAAGTATACTTAAAAAACGCAATAATAAAGAATTTAATTAAACAAATATGACTTCTAGTGGCATTTCCTTACTTTGATAATCTTTCACTTTCAGAAAGACTTATTGGAAGTAGGTGTGTAACAATATATCACAATACAAAAGTGGATAGTGACAATATGTATTGTGTATAGTTAACCCAAAATAACATTTCTGTATGAGGGAAAAAATGTACGTTTTCAGAATTGTACTGTCAGTTCTACATTAAACTGAGATATATATAATGTTGAAAATAATGTATAATACTGCAATGGGGGAATATTTTTGGCTCCTGATAATGCCAAATGTCTTATGTTACCAGTAAAAAGAGGCCTTCATTATTTTAAACATATCTAGTCAGTGACAGAGTGCACGCATATTCGTCTGAAATAATTCAGTATTTTCAGCTTCAGAATCATGAAAGTTTTTATTCTGGTGTCACCATTGTCCTTTGAATTGGGTTATCAGCAAGTCCAAGCCTATTCATTTACACTCGCAATCGTAAATGTATCAATTTGTGTCATGAGGGTATCATTACATCCCTTATTGGAAGATAATTTTTTTTAATGCAAACTCAAACTATGGAATTGTTGTGCTATATATATTTGTCTTTCATAAGCTTACTACAAAATTGTATTCGTTTGTTACAATATTGTGAAGGCTGCTGCTTTTCTAGTCCCTTGTTGCTGTTTTCTATGTGGTATGCTTTAGTTTCCAGCATTGCATCAGGAGGCAGCTCTTTTTCTCCATTTTAAAGAGCAGTAATGAGCCATTGGAAAGATTCAGTAGGGTTATGAGAATATAAATGTAGACCCGAAGCCAGTGCAATTTGCCCGCGTGGAACATTAGCCGCAGCTATATCACCAGAGGCAGCTTAAGAATTAGTTTTTCTCCCACTGATTTCTGTGGGTTTCCTGCCTTGTGCAGTTATTTTAGTCCAATGCATGTCCAATTATAAATACAGGTATTGCTCAGAGATGGAGGGAATTTGGACAGTATAAGATACTCCATCATGAACTTGAGGGATGGTTGAGCCTTGTCATTTGGCAGAGAAGTGATGGATTGATTTTCAACAGTTTACCACAAACAAAACACAGTCATGGGAAGAGGTAACTTGAGTCATATAACTCGACGTGTGTGTCTGTTTGGAAAATGTTCAGCATAGTCCTTTTCCTGTTCATGCACTGAACTCTGGCCTCTCTCATTTTTGAGAAGCTCAAACTGGCCTGTTTGAAACAGTGGCCTGAATTTGGGATTCATGGTTCAGAAGCCGAAGCCATCCATTATAGATTGAAGATACAAGGATGAAACAATACCTTTGATGTAAGGGGAGGGAAGTGGTGAGAACACAAGGAATGTGGGATGGTGAAAAGCACAGTGACTCAAAGAAAGTGCTCGTCACAAGATGAAATATTCACCAGAGAGAAGCGAAGGGCTTTCTTACACATCTTTTACTGTGATTATGGTCTCTGGAATATTGCAGAGGTATGGTCAATGTGGTTACCCTCACTGTAAACATACACATCTGTTGGGGGTTTAACTTTTCAGTGGCTGTTTCTTCTGTGGCTTTTTACTACTGTAATATCCAAGCAGAAAATTTGATTTAAATGTGTCCTTTAATGTTCCCTCGTCGGAGGAGTTTCCAAGCGAATTGGGATCATGCTAGGGAGACCAATTGCCTGAGTGAATTAAAACAAGCCAATAAACATTGGCATGCAGGACTTGCATTCCTCTCTGTGTTGGTGTGACGTCGCTTCAGCGATCTTCGCAATCTTCCGCAGTACCAGCTGTTTTTTCATGCGATCTGCCTTCTTTTCAAAGACCTGTTGTCAAAGTTGATATTCGGTTGAGTGCACAAGGCGTTCTGTGTTGCTGCGTTTATCCTTGTGTGCGTCAGCACAATAAAGAGTGTTTTTTTCTGTGAAAAGAGCAACACGGGTGAAGATCGCCTGAAAGGTTTCACCCGTGTGTTTCCGCTTCCTTCCGAGCTCTCATCCGAAGGACCACATGTCGATTCGCTGCATCGGAGGGAGATTGATCATTATCTGGGGATGATGGCTCTGCTGCACTGCCCCCTTCGGGTTTGGTAGTGTTGTCTGAGCCAGACCTGGAAATCACTGCTTTGCTTGCCCGGGCGGTCAAGAGATTCGGGGCTTGTGTGGAATCTTCCACCGCGTCCCGAAACTTCTCTGCTTGATAATTGGTTTCTTGGGGCAACCCGTGCTGGTCCTCAGTGGTACATCAACCATCAAGGTGGTCCAGCTCCCGTCGCATGTTGCGATTCCCTGCCATCTCCTCCTATGGAGTCAGAAGCATCTGAGGTCGCTTCGGGCCATTCACATCCCTGGTGTGCTCAACCGTGCTGCCGACAAGCTCTCATGGCAGCCACCCCTTCCAGGAGAATGGCGACTCCATCCCCAGGCGGATCACCTGATATAGGAAAACTTCGGGGACTCTATCTGCTCCGATAGATCTGTTTGCCTTCTCCGGACACGACCCATTGCCAGTTGTTTATCCTGACCGGAGGATCCCTCGGCACGCGTGCACTGGCGCACAGCTGGCCCCAGGCCCAAGTGTGCGTTTCCCCCAGTCGAGCCTTCTTGCACAGACACCGTGCAAAGTCAGGGAGGACAAGGAGCAGGTCTTGCTAGTTTCGCCATACTGGCCCAACTGGACCTGGTTCTCAGAACTTATGCTCCTTGCGAAAGCACGTCCTTGGCCCATTCCTCTGAGGAAGGACCTGCTTCCTCAGAGATGGGGCACGCAATGGCACCCTTGTCCAGACCTCTGGCGACTCCATGTTTGGTCCCTGGATGGGGCGCCGAGGTTCAAGGTGGCCTACCACAGGCTGTGGTAGACACCATCACTTCCACTAGAGCCCCTCTACGAGGCGCCTCTATGCGTTGAAAGTGGAACCTGTTCATCGAATGGTGTTCTTGCCGCCGTGAAGACCACCAAACTTGCCCGATCAAAGTCATGCTTTGCAAGATGGGTTGGAGCAAAGGCTGTCTCCTCCTCCCTTCTAAGTCTCAGGTTTTAAATTTGTAGGTTTAGGGGCGGGGTTAGAGGTAGGTCATCATTAGAATTTATATGAACTTGGTAAAATATGTGTATATATATATATATATATATATATATATATATTGTACAAATATTTTTATTTTTATTTTACAGTTTCACCACTGTTGTATAGAAATATAGAATATATATTATATTATATATTGTATTCTATATTGTATATATTGTTGTATACAATTTGGATAGAAAATGCAGACTCATATATTCAGACACTCACATACACACATATGCTTTTGAATGATGAATATTTTTTTGCCAGTTTTGATCCTTCGAACTTGTGCCACACACACAAATACACAAACTCACCAAAGCTATTGTACTGATGAAACTTGGTCTTTTGAAATATTTTCAATTTTATTACAGGCAGGAAATGATTGTTCTGCAGTAAAATTTAATTAGTCCCATCAGGACTTTCCTCCTGCTGTTATGATTTGATAGATAAGACACAATTTTGTCATACACTGGTGGCTTACGTGGATAAATGGATTTATTTAAAACAAAATTAATTTATGTTTTCCATTACGCATTTGTATGAATCATTGCCATTAATATGCTAAATATTTAATGTCATGTGAGCAAACCAGCAGAAAAATTGCAGAAACTCACTGGAAGTCTCTGACCTCGGTATCTGTATTAGCAGATGTGTTGTGCTCGCAGTCCAGGCCTCTTTTGCAGGTCATTTATTCAGTCATATTGGAGTGTGTATGTGCATGGTTGGTGTACATGCGTGTGTGTGTGTGCGTGCGACATCCCTTAAGAAAATTCTGAATGCTTCACTAAAACTTTAGTAAACTGAATACCATAAAATATTTACTTTTCCAGCAAACATAGATAGCAGGCGCTCCCATGTGAGGCAGGCCTGATAGGACGCCAACTAAATAATATCTCTCTGAAATACTGGCGGGCTGGTTTATTCAGACTGAAACATGGAACACAGTCAAAGAAACTGACAGACTGTCTGGGTACCACTTCCAGTTATAAACAACATTACCTTAACAGACCATGACCTGCTCATCTCATCACGTCAATCAAGCGACAGCATGTAATACTGAGGCACTAATGCGTTCTTCTAATGAAGATTTATCTAAGTTTAAAGCAACATTTGATTGACAATATGAAGTAAGAAATGTACAATCAATCACTGTATGGTTCTAAAATGGGAAGGATTTAAAACTGGGGTAACACTTTACATCAAATCAATGTTAGAGGATAATCACCGAATTGAAATGTTAAGTTTTTGGAAAGAACAGGCATTGGATTCCAGTATCTTAAAATCATATATTATACACCAGTCTCTATGGATGGGAGAAAATGGATGGGGTGCAGTGGATAAAACACATACCTTCGGTTTAGAGACCCGGGTTTGAATCCACTGTGAGACACCAATGTGTGTGTGTGTGTGTATATATATATATATATATATATATATATACACACACACTTTTATACTTTAATACTTTTTTGATCGAATAAATGCAGCCTAGGTGAAACGAAATGTCTATTCATCAGTAGGTTGCAGCTCCACACATCAACCTGTATACTTTATAAAGCTGAGAATACACTACATGACTGCCAGGCCGATTATGAATGTAATTTGATTGTTATGACTGATCATGATCATGATCAAACCAACCGGGTCTTTTCCAGTTGACCTCAGTCAGTGTATACAGTCGGTGGTTAACTTTTCCCTGCCAGCTTATGTTGCATTATTGTTTGTTTTTCTGTTGCTTTGTACTCTGCTTGTATTTTGCTTGTTTTTCTTTATAAAATCATACAACCCAATCAAATATGAATAACAGCATGCCCTGGATTATTGTTGCAAGACTTTTGGATACGAATTTTCTAGGGAACACAGAAAACATGTAACTTGCATCTGCTGCTTGCAAGTTGCATAAGTGAACACAGTTCAGCCTTACACGTCTATTAATTCCCCTCATAGGACGGAATAGATGAAATACACTCCTGATCAAAGTGACTTATACAATAAATCGAAAACTTCCTCTGGGTACTGATGATGTCATGATTTTTTTGCTCAATGATGATCACTTAAAAGCCATGCAGAAGTTTTATCAAATGTGTGATTACAATGTTGTGATATGTGTTTTGTTTTTTTTTTGCAGTTCCTGCCAGGATTGTAAACGTATCCACAGATGTTTCAGTGAACGAGGGCAGTAATGTGAGCCTTGTGTGTCTGGCCATCGGAAGACCTGGAACCCACCATTTTGTGGAAATTCCGTTCTTCAAAAGGTAAGGCTAATCCTGCTTAATTTATTTTCTTCTGAGTTCTTTCTTCATGTTGCAGTGCTGTTTATGGAAAATATAGCTTTAGTAATCATCTTGGCAATTATATTTCTTAAAGGGATAGCTGACCTCTACATGGACTTTAATTTTTATTCTTTAACTTGAACTCAAATTATTATTCAAACGTTCTCCTTTTGTGTTCAGAATAAAGAAGAGACATAAAGGTTTGTTATGACATGACGGTTAAAAAAAATCTATATTTAAGATGGTCGTGGACTGAATTCATCAGAGATGAATTATATGGTGTTTCTTGATTACCTAATTTTGAAGTGCAAACGTTTTTATTTTAATATCTCATTTTCTATTCATCACTGTAAAAATGAAATTTTATATTGCCAACATTAAACACTTGATGTTAACAAGCAGAATCACTGAAGGAGAAAAACGTAATTTTAAAACAAACCTAAAACAAACACTGATCATCATAATGGTGACTTAAATGTATGTTTTTTTGGTTGTTATTGTAAGTTTTACTCATTTTAAATGGTTAACTTTAAAGGAATTAATTTGATTAATTATTACTCAATTCTAATTTGTTAAATGTAATTAATAATATTGCTTGTAATCTGTTGCCACACTTTTTTGGATTAGATAAAGCATATTCATTTTTACAGTGTAGGTTGCAGCTCCACACATTAACCTGTATGCTTTATTCAATTAGATATTTAGAAACACGTAAAATTTTAGTTGAAGAAAGTAAAACTAGGGCAGTGCTTTTGAAGGGGTTTTGGATCTGGCATCAAATAATGTCAAGCAGTCTCAGCACAGCTGAGTAAATCCCTCACCGTTTACTATGTATTCATGTCTTCCTCCACTACCCGACTTCCAGGACACTGGCTGCATTTTAATTCATCTGTTCTAATGGAAACCATAGCAGTACACGTGTCAGGCAAGAAAAGAAAAGATTCAGCCCGCAAAATCACTTTGCAGAGAAAGCAATATAAAAGTCTGTGCACGGGGTGTCATTTAATGTCAGCCAGCGTGCAGGAATAAGACGTTATCTGCGTTGACATTTATGTGTAAAGCCCAATGAAAGAAATAAGATGTGAGGGATGTTTCGTTCTCTTTTCTGTCAACTTTTACAGCTGAAGTGAAAACCTGAATATTCATTTTTCTGGTTTGTTCAGCGGCTCTGTTGACTTAGCTAAATGTTGATCTGCGTCAATCACAGAATCCAAAGATAAACTGAGCTTTGAGTATCTAAATAAAAATAATCTTTTCATTCCATGAATTGCACAATGGATCATTTGAGATTGAGACCGCAGCCACTGATCTGAGTCAGCTTTTTCCATCCAATTTATAGTTAAGGTTAGGATTTGTGTGGGACAACTGGTCCTAGACCAGCAGTTACTGTATACACTCTTAAAAATAAAGGCACTTTATTGCTATTGGTGGTTCTATGGAGAACCTTTGGAACCTTTCGACTGCAAAAATATTTGAAGTGGAAAAGGATTCTTAAGAAAATAATGGTTCTTTTAAAGGGATACTCAACTTTTTTGGAAATAGGCTCATTTTGCAACTCTCTCCAGAGTTAAACAGTTGAGTCTTACCATTTTCGAATCCATTCAGCTGATTTCTCTGATATTTAGTAGAATATCAGTAACCAGACAGTTTCTGGTCTCATTGACTTCCATAGTAGGAAAAAATATATACTATGGTCATTATGGTAAATATACTAAGTCAATGAGACCAGAAACTGTCTGGTTCCTGATATTCTTCTAAATGTCGGCTGAATGGATTCCGAAACAGGTAAAACTCAACTGTTGATCTATTAACAGTTGCCCAGTTGGCAACCCTATTGGTCCACGTTGCATATTACTACAAACCGCACCAGAGTTTGTTTTTGAAGTGGACTGAAGAACCCCATCTTTTCAGCTGGTCTCAGTCTGTTTGCGTCCAATGCGCACCAGGGTTCGGATGACAGCGTTCACACTTATTCAAATAAACCACATGAACAGAGCAACCACAGCAGGGTTCGTTTTAATCAAAGCAAACATGCCAAGTGTGAACTCACACTTGAAATAATTATAATTACTGTGGAGAACCAAAAATGGTTATTCTATGGCATCGCTGAGGAAAAGGAACCTTTATTCTTTAAGAGTGAAAAGCCTTTTGTACATGATCTTAAAGGTCCATGGAACCCTAAATGTCAATTTTGACAGAATGTAATTATGAATAATTTGATTGATTAATAAATAAAATTGACATTTAGAAAGGTACTTTATCATTTACAGCAGAATGAACAAGAGCTTGGCTACAGCGCCAGCACGTGCGCTGTTTTCTGACCAGCTTTGAAAGGCAGAAAAGAATTAAGCAGTTTTAATGTCAAATTCGATAAATGTTTTAATTGCATTAAATACATGTAATGGTTTAACACTTATTTAACTAATCTCATAAATTAGCATTTAAATAGGAAATGTTGCCATAACACATATTGCATATTTCATCATTTTTGTGGGCCATTTAATCCTTAGTTTGAACTTATTCCATAAACCTGTTATGTTGGCAAGAGAAATTCAACCACTGAAAATTGCTATTGACAAACATTGGCATGAAAAGATGTCAGTGCATGAAGGGCAGTTGCATTCTCTAAAATACGTAATACTTTTGTGAAAACAGAAAATGCATTTAGAAAAGTGCTTATCAAATTGTTTAGAAGAATGTCTTTGAGTGCACTGAACTGACTTTGACGATCAACTGATTTTTTTTTCTCTCAACGTGCAGTGGAAAGTTCAAGGCCTTTAATTTGGCATTGTCAAGATTTGATTGGCATGCTGGGAGCACCGCGGTCTTGATATTGTACTATTCTTGTTGAATGGCAAGCATACTCTTATTGCAGTGCATACCATCTGGAGAGGTAGAGCTGTCACGGGAAACAAAGAAAGCTTTGTATGAAAAAGTTGGGATGTGAAAATGTCACTGTTATTTTTCTACTGTGCTTTATGCGATGAGCATATGGATATATCATCACCTAGATGAGTAAACTTGCCTTGTGATACTTTGTAGCAGGGTGTCGTAAATGCATGCATGCCATGCATTTGCACAAGAGCAATATTTTTACACCTTTAATGATAATTGAATTAGACGGATCTGCAGTTACATGATGCAGCAATGAAAACTTGTGTTTTCAAGTGGCCAGCTGTTGTCGAGTTCTTCATTTGCAGCATATGGCAGACGGGATTTGTCCCCTACAGATGACATTGCACCATTTGGCACTTTAGAAAATGGATTGCACTCATCATGCGCAGTTTGTGGAGCACCCACAGGCTGCTGGTGTCAGTGGGAATATCCCACTCTAATGGCTTTAATTCTGAGGGCTCCTGTTTAACTTCTCACACAGAACTCAAGTAATCCAGTGAGCGCTTTGAAGGAAATGTACAATTTTAGACAGTTGCACATGTGTGACTAATATAAGTACTTGAATAATTTGTGTTTTATTGATGTTTAGAATTTGTACAACAGCATTTACAGGCATAAATTTGTCTGGAATAAGCATATATTTTCTTTAACCTTAAGGCTAAAGTTTCGAAATGCTGACAACATGAACTTGCTTTTCATGCCCACTTGAACATTAGTTGATCAGTCTGGAATGTTGTTTTTGCCTCAGAGTAAGAAAATAAAAAGTTAATGACTTTAAATCTCACAAATCTGAATTTATATATCACAATTGTTTCTTTATATCTAAAAAATGTGACTTAATATCTTACAATTATGATTTCATATCTAACAAATGCAACTTTATTTATTTTCAGTTCTTGGCTAGTATACCTAGAAATGGTACTACCTTCAGTTAAGATTTACCTTAAGAGTCTTCGTAGTGTGGAGCAATGTTATCGAGAGAATTACTGCGAAGAGCCCTGATTTTATATCTAACAAATGCAACTTTATTTCTTACAATTATGATTCTATATTTCACAATTGTGACCTTAAGTCACAAAAGCAACTTGATATCTCAAAAGTGTGACTAAATCTACATTTTCCAACTTTATATCTCACAACTTTTAGACTTTATACTTATAAATCTTACACTCTAAAAAAATGATGGGTTGTTTTAACCTAACTTTGGTTGAATGTGGACAAACCCAGACATTGGGTTACATTTTTCACATTGCATTTTTAAACCACCGTTTGGATTGGTCCATATTTGACCCAAAGTTGGGTTAAACAACCAGCATTTTTAGAGTGTAGAGTACTTTATATACAGCTGTGACTTTATATCTCACAAATGTGATTACGTCTCAATTGCAACATAAATACTCTAATCTTATATAATCACATTACAACTTTACATCCTCACATTGTGACTTTTTATGTTAAACAAAGATTTTCTCTTAGATCTCTGTGTTTGCATTGGTAATATTGAAACCATAAAAGCCATTGCTCATCTTACACTCTAAAAAATGCTGGGTTGTTTTAACCCAACTTTGGGTCGAATATGGACAAACCCAGCCATTGGGTTACATTTTTACATTGCATTTTTAAACCACCGTTTGGATTGGTCCATATTTGACCCAAAGTTGGGTTAAACAACCAGCATTTTTAGAGTGTACTTTATATACAGCTGTGACTTTATATCTCACAAATGTGATTACGTCTCAATTGCAACATAATATTTCACAAATCTAATCTTATATAATCACATTACAACTTTACATCCTCACATTGTGACTTTTTATGTTAAACAAAGATTTTCTCTTAGATCTCTGTGTTTGCATTGGTAATATTGATAACCAGAAAAGCCATTGCTCATGTACAATGGCTTTTTCCTGTGGTTTCAACCTTATTTCAATGAGTAATCATCTTACCCTGACATATTAGGTTGACATTTTATTATTGCAGTTTCTTGGATCACATATATATATATATATATATTAAACCAAGTACTATTAAGAGTATTCTTCATGCTGATTTTCAAAGATTTTCCACCAGCATTG
Organism: Hybognathus amarus; assembly: GCA_030378365.1. NCBI lineage: Eukaryota > Metazoa > Chordata > Actinopteri > Cypriniformes > Leuciscidae > Hybognathus > Hybognathus amarus. The sequence continues at coordinate 31,211 of JAQIUQ010004025.1, read as the reverse complement.
TTGGATTGCCCTCTAAACGTGTTACACTGTTTTCTCACGCCTTGAGGAGGAAGGGGGGGGGGGGGTCTCATCATTCTAGTAGCCGCAAAAGAAGGTGCTTTCATTTTGCTTTTCCTTGCGCGTGTGTTGCAGTCCAAACAGTCTCGGCAAGAAACCTGGCACATGTGTCAGTGACGATGTCAAATCAAGGCTTGTCGTCTGCAGGACGAGGTCGTCTCGCAGGTAATGCGGGCTTAGCTCTGCTTCCTGGCGGCCACGCGTGATGTGCTCGGAGAAAATGAGAAGCCGGTGCCTGAAGAGGAAATGGGGGTCAAGGGGAGAAATTAGCTTACACCGCAGTGCCAAATGTTTCTCAAAGGCACGTCAAACCGGCGGCCGTTTTCCAGCTAAGAAGCGGACATAGGCCGTGTCGAGACCTCCACTCCCATGCTCTCTGTGCTCCGGCCACCGAAATCACCAACCCAACAAACTTCGGGCTCATTCCACCTGAACTTTGATCGTGAGCAATTCAGAAGGTGGTGGAACGAGCAGACGCCTGTGTCTGGAGCAGCATTTCTTGCGTGGAGGCGAAATGGAAATCTCATTTCGCCTGACATGATTGGTCTCGGTGGGTTTCTCGGTGTGGCAAGCCCCCGCGAAGCAGGGTCGGATGAAGCGTCAGCCGGGAAACTCGGCAGCGCGGGGTGCTTCATAACAGCTTAACAACGTGTCATTGTGCTCCGATGAGTCCGACTCTGACTGAATTTTTAAACGTAGCTAATTCATCATTGCGTGTCCCTTTGTTAAAATCCCTTCACAGGCTTTTGATTCTGAACAGCCGCAGCAAACAAAATAGTTCCTGTGGCAAGATATGAAGGCTCGTCAATCTGCTTTTTCTGTGACCGCGCTGCTACAAGCTGAGTAGAGATTAGCGAACTTTTAACTGGGAGAACATTTACAGCTTCACCTGGAAATGAGTATTTGTTGACTCATTTTTTATGTACTGCTGGTATTACCATTATTGTTTGCAAAATGAAAATGAACCTGGAAACAACATCTATTCAGAATCAGATCAGATCGTAGTGTTTGTATCTTCAAATTATGGGGAATGCACGCGATGTGCATGTATACCACAATGACAAAATTACCAGGAAACTCTGTTTGAGCTCTGCTTACAGCTTTTGTGTGGAAAGTGAACACAGGCAATCTGAAAATCAGTAGTTTGACAAATATAATGGCAGCAAATTATGCTTCTCTCAGTCGTTAAACATCTTTGTACTGTAATTGTATTTCAAGAGATGCCCTGTTGTACATTTAAACACACGTTATATATTTATCTATACATACAGGTGAAACTGGGAAATGTGTGAATATCGATTGCCAAATGCTATCTATTTCAGTAATTCAACTTAAAAGGTGAAACTAATATTATAGACTCATTACATGCAAAGTAAGATATTTCAAGCCTTTATTTGTTATAATTTTTATGATTATGGCTTACATCTATGAAAAAGTTTTTCACAATATTTAAAATTTGAATTTAGGTTTTCATAAGCTGTAAGTCATAAACATCAAAATTATAACAAATAAAGGCTTGAAAAATCTCAATTTGCATGTAATGTCTATATAATATATTAGTGTCACCTTTAGGTTGAATTACTGAAATAAATGAACTGTTCAGCAATATTACAATTTTCCAAGTTTCACCTGTGGATATATATATATATATATATATATTATTCAAAAAATCTGTTTATCTTTTGCTAGACATTTTGTCAATAAACTTGCTTGCTCAGTGCTCATCTTAAAATTTTATTACAGTTACACTCTGCTGGAATGTAAATTAAACCTCAGATATCTTCTACATAGCAGGTTTGTGTTAAATATAGACAGATAAATTGCATGTCACAGGAAATGTGTCACATTGCACCTGGAAAAAACTTTCCTGAAGAAAACTACATGCCAAAATAATAACATCTGTGTTTATTCTTTGAGTTGCTTATTAAAATACAAGACATTAATTATTGAATGCCCTGAAGGATTTAGCATTTTCCACCAGATTTTATTTTTAAGTTTAAATGTAAAATTTAATGCAAACCTTGCTATTATTTTGTTTCTTATAGCATGACTTAATGTCAACTGCATCAAATGCTTAGTCAGGTTTTTAACTCAATTCTCGGTCCACATTGCAGCTTATTCTAGCCAAGTGCCTTCTATCCAGACTGCAAGAGGCCATGTGACCTACATGTTCAGTAACCAACCACAGTTAGGTTATTTTCCTGAAGGTTTAGGGATGGATACTTCTGGAACTCAGAGGACAAACACCCGAAATGCTCCATGTAAATGTCATGTTTACATATCGAAGCAGTCATGCAATATATTTTCTATTCATACTATTTTCTCCCAGCTCCCTCTGCCCTTTGAGTCACCCCGTGCTTGTTTTAATTAGACTTTGAGGAAGCAAAGCTGCTTATTGATTGGTCATTGTTTTCGGAAAGGTCATACATCTAAATTAGAGTGGATGCGAGCGCTGATGTCAGATCTCAGATTAAGTTTTGATGCTAACAGGGGGAGTAGTCAGGGATGAGTCAGAGAAGTGTAGGTTGATCAATGTGGCGGCACCAAAGCCCATCATTAAAGGCAGAGGAGGCTGAAATAAATGACTGCATGATTTGAGGTGTTGGAGGCCTCTCAGGGTGAGTTGGACGTCGCAGTCATTTTGTCCTCCGATGTCATTTCAGCTTCTGCTCAGCTGAACACCGTTCCAGGCCACTGCTGCAGCATATGACCATACGAGCCATATTGCAGTTTGTACAGTCTGTCTATCTATATCTAACTAATAGTGCAAATAATAACACCACACAATCAATGCTCTCTGTGATCGCTTTGATCTGCATGAGTATACACAATTCAATATATACAGTCTATAACACTTTCAGTAGGAATCTATGGCAGATATCATTGATTTTCGCGGAGTTAAGATCAATTGTCATTGGACAAGAGGCTCTAATCTTTGATCTCACCTAGACACTTTCTTCACCAAGTCTGAAGTGTTTAATATGGTAAATGGACTGCATTTATATGGCGCTTCCACAGACCCAATGGCCACCAAGGCGCTTTACATTTGCCTCACATTCACTCATTCATAGCACTCGAACGGCTGGTCAGCCATGCAAGGCCCCGTCCAGCTCTGCGGGAGCAGCTGGGGTTAGGTGTCTTGCTCACGGACACCTTGACACTTGGTCAGGTGGAACAGGGAGTTGAACCACCAACCTTCCAGTTTGTAGACAACCTACACTCTAAAAAATGCTGCGGTACTGTTTGAGCCACATCTTTGGGTCAAATATGGACAAACTCAGCCATTGGGTTAAATGTTTAAATTACATTTTTAACCCGGCGAACATCCGGGCTTGTCCACATTTTACCCAAATTTGGGTTAAAATAACCCCGCCCTTAGAAGAAATGGTTGTATTTACGAACCAGAAATGGTTCAAATCCCCCGCTTCATATATGGAACTCCAAAATGGTTCTATATAGAACCATTTTTATTAAGTAAAAGGTTCTAATGGCCAATTCTGGAATCCCAGGGTTCTACTGTGGAACCCAGAGGAACCCTTGTTTTAAGTGCTGTGTGTAGAACCTTTTCAGGGTTCCAAATGCATAGCGCTGATAGAACCTTTTAAGCTCTCTGTGAGAACCTTTCTTCTAAGAGTGCTGAGAGCAGATCTATTCCACCAAGACCAAATACATCAACATTGTTATATCCATTCCATGTCAAACTCAAAACTTGTCGTGAAATCATAACATTGTCTTGCATTTGGGACTGGACTACCTGTTGCCTGACGAATGCCAGAAAGGGATGTTTTTTAAGGTTGTTACAAAACATTAAATCTTTTTTTATTTATTTTTTTTTTTTATTTTTTATTTAATTATCTTTGCCATTTTTGCCATTCTTTTTGTTTAGTGCTAGCGTTACATCACACCACTTCATGGTTCATGGTTATGATTTACAAAGCAGATTTTAAGAGCAACATTGTAGAGACAAAATAAAAAAAGGATATTACACATATTTTACATTAGACATATTACAAAATATACAATATACATATTACAATACATATTTTGCAATAGACAGAAAGTTATGTAAAAGAACACCAGCTGCACTACTATTACACCATCTCCCCCCACACTTTCCCAACTCCTCTTTCATCTAGTTATCTGTAAAATGGCTAAACTGAGCACCATATTGGTTAGGCTCAGAAGAACAGCTTTTGCTTCAAGAGAGTTTGAGTAACACACTATTCAGATGGAGGTGAAGGTGTTTTCTTACGGGCTTTGGATTGCATGTAGTTATTGTAGTTTCTTTTTTACACCGTGCTCCAGGCGCAAAGTGACCTCCGAATCAGCCCCGGATAATTGTGTCCTTCTTTTGTGGTAATTAGGGCATTGTAAAATAAAGCATTATCAGTTTCCTCATAACCTTTCTTTCTGCTCTGCTGAGAAGGTGTGATTGTATCACCATACATCAAATTAAACTGTCCCCATTCTGTCTGTGTCTAAGAAAGCCCAGCCAGGAAAGTGGAAGTAGTTTCCAGGCTCAAAAAAACATTTCATATGTGCACCTTTTCCCACGTTGAAACCGGATGTGGGTCAAAAGCTTGTATGAAACCAGAGCAGATGTAAGTCTTTAAAGTACAGACAGTCGGAGGAGCAGAAGAGGCTTTGTTACCTTCATTGCTGCATGTCATGTTGTGTGTGCCATATCAAGATAAGCTTGTGCATGTTCATTGTCTGTCATTCTACTGCTCATATATGAGTGGGTTATATGTGGGCCCGGCAGTGGTAGAGCTCTCACTCTTAAGTACTGTGTTATGCAGTTGTCATATTGTTTTCTATCAACGGCATTACATCTGTACCTTTTCAGTACTAGCATTATTCTCCTACAGGCTTCGTTAAGTAAACAATCCCTTTACAGCTACAACTCCGAATTCAATAGATTTGGTAAGCGCTTTAACGGCACATTTCTGCCTACAGGTACAACTGCTGTAGCAAATTGGTTTAAAGAGAAATCATTTGGATTACTTTTATATCTCCATAATTCTCACTGTGTTCTTACAGGCTTTTATCTCGTAGAAAGAGATTTAGCATAAGACGGCCTCATTTTACATGCCACAACACTGAGAGGAAAGCAACACTGGAAATACAGTAAAACAACCGTTATGTGTAAGTTTCACTGGTCAGTTGGTAACTAAGAGAATAAAATACAAATGTTTCCAAATGTAAGCAAACATAGCATAAATGTCTTCAAACCTTAATCGTTGGATCTTAATAACTAAAAGGTTTAAATTAAAAGCCCAATTACAAGTACTTTTTTTTTCTCTAGCAGTGGTTTTGTAAAGTTTTGAGCTGGATAATTTTGTGAATTCCTCCAAAATAAAATAGCAGTATCATCAGTTTTGCTTCAGCTCTTGGGTAGAACAAGTGAACCGCATAACAAACACTGGCAGACGTTCAGAAAAGAGAAAGCTGTATAATTAAGGTAGATTGTAACCAAAAGAGAGAAATAAAAGAGAAAAATAAAAAGTTTGAATTCATATTTAAAACCTCAGTTTACAATATGCCACAATAAAATAAAACTCAAGTGAGACAACATGCCCTCTGTCCTAGAGGCTATTGTTCAGTGAACTGTATATTTTTTATTGGGCAGTAATACTGTAAATATTCAGTTGTTTTTTTCTTTTATCCAAGACTTTAAAGTATATGCCTATAGAAATGGAGATTTAGAAATATACCTAATAGTCAGTTTGTCCTGGTCTCCTATATGTAGACCCATACACATGACATCACCACTATATTTGCATATTGCAAATGGTATTATATTTGCAGTTATTTGCATTCAATAGTATTATTGGTTGTAGTACAGTATACATGCGAGAACTGAACTGAAGTAGTAGAAAGATCAGCAGTTCTCGGCATGCGTAAACGATAGAACTCTTGAACTCTCGTCTCAGACCCACAAGGAAGAAGAAGGAATAGTTCGAATAAAGTCGTTATTTTTGTTAGTTTTTTTCGACACAAAAGTATTCTCTTCACTTGATAAACTTATACTTGAGCCACTGTACGTCACTTGGAAACATTTTCTTCATCGACTTTCTGGGCTGTCAAGTTTCGATCCCTTAGCAGTGATCCACCTCTCAAATTTAATCAAAAATATCTTCATTTGTGTTTCGAAGATGAACAAAGGTCTTACGGGTTGGTTCAGCATGGGAGTGAGTAATTAATGACTTAATTTTCATTTTTGGGTGGACCATCCCTTTTAAAAGATTGCATGGGCCAAAGTCAATGAAAACAATAACTTTTAGTGAACTTTGATAAGGCAAGTAAAAATGTGAACCAGACTAGGTGTGTTTCCCGAAAGCATTGTTAGCCAACTATGGTCGCAAGTTCCGTTATCATCAGCATAATTCGAACGAGTCGGTGTTTCCCGAACAATCGTTCCCACGAACATTCACAAACAGCATCGCAAAGTTGTGTGGTTTGAACAACAGCTCTCGACCTGTGGTTAGAAGCATCGTTTCCATATTAAGACGTTAATAAATCCTTATCTTGAGCAAAATAAGCAAGCTGACATTCAGTACAACCGGTGCCTTTTATTTAGAATACATACAAATGTAATTTACGTCTTTTAGTTTGTCAAAAGATTTAAAGTACCGTGTTTGAAGAGTGTGCATGTGCGAACCTGCTCTACTATGCAAGAATGAGCCAAATATTGAGTCTGGTAATAAAGCAAAACAACTGAGAACAATTAGAAATAGTCCTCAGATGACATGTCTGTAATTTATATTAAAAAATTCCAGCGTGACACAATTTCATTAAAAATAGTTATTACTCCACCACGTGCGAGACGTCATAAACCAACGTGGTTGAACGATACTTTGCGATAATAGGTTTCGGGAAAAAAATCGTGACTAGCTTGTTGATTTCTCCAATCGATGCATCGTACTATGGTAGTGAAGCAGGGAACTACACAGTTTTACTGGAAATACACATTGATATATAGAAAATGAGCATTGATATATTGAAGGGCACAGGTAAACGGGACATTTATTATAATGTGTTTATGTGAAGATTGTTTAAATTCATTAAAATTAAAAGTTGTTATTTATATGACTAACATATATCATAGAAACTCTCATGACAAGGAATACTTCAAGTAGACAGGCTTTAATATCAAATACTACGGAACAGGATAAAGCCAGGTGAAAAACCACACATACATTGGCGAGAACTGATGAAAACTGAGGGTGAACACAGGGGCTAAATACAAGGAGCTAACAAAGGAGCTTGATGAAATAATTAATGAACACAGGTGGAGACGGAATGAACTAATCAGACAACAGGGAGGCTAGGTCAGAGGGCAGAACTAAAAACACAATGAAAACAGGAAAGACCAGACATGTTAATGCATGTAACAAAAGATAACTTTCAATTATGCTGTAATGCAGAATGCTTATAATTAACAGGAACAATTGGGCGGAAACAAATTTCATAGACATCAGTAGCGGTAATGGTGATCAGCTGATGCCTTTTATTCATAAAAAAAATACCATTAAACAAATATTTATATTACATACTATCTTTATGTTGATTCAACATTCATTTGAAATTATTACAATGTAAAAATATATTAAAAACTTTAATATAAGGTTGAATTAATTGCGATTAATTACAGAAAATGCTTCTATGAATTCGCATATCTTCCTCTTTTCTATTTGGATGTCTAACTTTCCTAACAATCATTTAACTTAAAACTTTAGAATCGCTCTTTTGCTGCTTTCCAAGCACGGGAATTTCCTTCTGGGTATGCAAATCTAGTTTTAGAAACAACATTTATTCAAAATGCAATTATAATGAGGAAAAAACAAGGGGAGGAATACATATGAATGATGGGAGTTCATATTCAGCAGAAATCTGCTGAGCTTTGGCAGAATTGCAGGCCTACAATATCCACATATTATATAACCTACACACATATAAGATTATACTCATAGTTAAGTCTTGTGAGAACGTTATGCTGGCCGATAGCCTGTATGTAGAGATGTGACCCCATAGAGCAGGACTGGCCTGGTTATCAGCTATCTGTCAGATTAATAGTGGGATCAATGAAGAGCTGCCAGGACAAGCCTGACTAATCCACTGTAGTTTTACTCTGATGGGACGAGAATCAGTGCGGTCACTATGCGACTGTTTGAAAGCCTTTACGGTAGATATTCTCTCTACTATTGTGTTGAGAATCATTTTGTGAGTAAGTGCACATTTCCACAGCAGCTTCCTTTGGCATAATTTACAGCACATTGCCTAGATATTGTTTCAAATGCAAAATGATATTGCAAGTACAATTGCAGTGTACATTATTTGTTACATTATTCATTCATGCAATGAGCAACCCTCCCAGTGTGCTTGGGTTTTTATGTGAAACATCTGATGGAGATGGCATTATCTGACTGTTTCATTATTTGCTGAACGATGAACATTTTGAAATAATGCTTTCACACATGCTCTTCTCTCTTCTCACTGAGTGAGAAAACGGAGTGAATATTTCACAACCCAGCTGTAGCATTGGGGAGGAACGAAGTAGCAATGCTAACTTAACTACATTTTTTTCTCTATTAATTTCGTGACTTAAAATGACTCCCTGAATAGAATTTTTGGTATATTAGTTGATTTAGTCATAATAAAAAAAATAAATAATAACAATAATAATAACTAATTTATATATATATATATATATATATATATATATATATATATATATATATATATATGAAGAGTTCAGATGCAAAAGCCTCTAAATGCCATTTGAAATTTTGAAGTTATTTCATTCAGCAAGGATGCATTAAATTAATTTATGCTACTTTCAAATAAATGCTGTTCATCAAATAATTCTGAAAAATATTATCACAGTTTAAACAAAAATATTGAATAGGACTACTGTTTTTTCAAGATTGATAATGATTCAGAAATGTTTCTTGAGCTGCAAATCAGCATATTAGAATGATTTATTAAGGATCACATGGCACTGAATACTGGGGTAATAATGCTGAAAATTCAGCTTTGCATCACAGGAATGCAATGTATTAAAATAGAACATTTATTTCAAAACTTTATTTTTGGTCCAATAAAGGCAACCTTGGTGACATATGTCTCCACATAAGCATTTCGTAAAGAGTAATAGCTAATACATTAATAAGTGTACTTTTTATGCTTATATAATAATTATAATTTATTTATATAATGGGTGTACTCTACAGAAATGAAAACTGCTTCAGATTAACTGGTTTTAGCTGGTTTAAAGGAGTAGTTCACTTTAAAAAAAGAAAAAAAACGTTTGCTGATAATTTACTCACCCCCATGTCATCCAAGATGTCCATGTCATTCTTTCTTCAGTTGAAAAGAAATTAAGGTTTTTGATGAAAACATTCCAGGATTTTACTGGTAACCAAACGGTTCAAGGTCCAAAAGACAGTTTCAGTGCAAACTGTTCAAAGGGCTTTTAACGATTTCAGACGATGAATAAGGGTCTTATCAAACGAAACGATCGCTCATTTAATAAATAAATAAATAAATAACAAAATTTAAGTTTTATATATCTCAAATTGTCGCCTTGATCTGTTCTGTGATGCACGTTTGTGACTCTCCTGTTCAAACTCGTTTATCAAAATGAACGAATCTTTTTCGTGTCATTTGGTTAATTCAACAGACGAAATAAACGAATTGACTCTGAAAAAGATTTGTTAATTTCAACTACTCCTTTAAGATGGCCTAGCTGGTCTCCAAGCATGGTCAAAATCCTTCAAAGACCATGCTAATCTTATAAGCTTATATTTCTCTTCCAGCAAGGTGTTTTAAGAGTATTTTTGTAAAGTATCTTTTGCAGTCTCACCTGGCTTAAATGATGAATATCTTAGTCTAAACACACTTAACAGTCTGAAATCCGACCTTGAGGGTTTTCTTTTGCATTTTCCCTGTCAGTTCAGATGTCTCTCATTTGAACTGCTGCTGTCCTTTTGTGATGTGATGAAACTGGGATTTAAACATCGAGAGGAATCAGCCTGATGTGGGCATCTCCATTTTGTAGTGTCTCAGCTGTGAGAGGGCTTTGTTTATTCTTGGATCCATGACAGTTTTCACATCATTTCTCTCTCTCTCTCAAGCGCTCCTCTGTCATGCTTCTCTCTCTCCATCTCACTGCCACTGTCATTTCTTTCTCTCCTTCTCTCTTCTGCTTTTATACTCTCTGGTTACACTTGACAGAGCTGCTTATGGTCAGTTAAAGACCAAAGAACACAAGTAACGGCTTAAAATGACAGTTCACCTAAAAAGAAATATACCTCGTGTACAGTAATTCCAATGTATGACATTCTTTATTCTGTGGAAAACAAAGGAAAGATATTTATCATTTGTTTCTTTTCCGTACAATGAAACTCAATGGGATTCAAAACAACATGGACAACATTATTGTTTGAAAAAAAGAAAGAAATCCATCTTTTAAAACAAAAGTATTTAGAAATATATCGACTTCCACTCATAATAAAGAAACACAGATGATTATCTGTAATAAATCATAATTTGTGTTATGTTTGTGCATTGATGTAGTACATGATTAATCACTATACAGCGTGTAAACATAGAATAAACAGAATTTAGATTTTCTTTCCGTGAAATTACACATTTGCTAATTTGCTCTTGCTGCTGACACCAGTGACTGTGCCATCCCTCCCTTGGGTCACATACTAACTGGTTCTTATTCCCTATCCCAAAACCAGTGTTATCAAGCCATGCTCATGTGTTTCAAGCACAATCAACCTCTTCTCATCTTATTAAACCAGTCACATAGTCGATGAAGCCTGAATAGAACGTGTATTCCCTGGATGCATTCCTGCCCTCTTATCTTTCCATTACAAACTCACACATGTGTCTTATGGGGCCGAGGGTACAGGCGTCATGCTTCCCCGTCACGCCAGGCCAGGAAAAAGAACGAAAGAGGGGGCAGCTGCGAGGCCGTGGTGATAAATCATTATTTATTTCTATCTGACAGAATTAACACTCTGATGAACGCTCAGAGCTTGACTTGTTTTTGGCTGCACTGATTTATGGGACAAATTTGCCAAAGGTTTTTTAGGGTGGCCGGATGATTTTTTTTCTGGCGGAATCTGTTGACAAGAGCAATTCATTGTTACACTACAAGTGAAAGTAATATTTTGACGTGGGCCAGTAAGAGCCGTTTGTGTAAAACTTCAGTCCTCTGGCCTTAGGAGGAGCACTAGCGACTGACGCTAGATGCTACGGTCTTTAGTGCCCTTGTTAGCACCCACTCCCACGTTAGAGACCCTGGTTAGTATCCCGAGTTCGAGTAGGGCCGGTTACAGAGGCATTGGTTCAGAAGCGGAGAATATTTATGTATCATATTTCGTTAAACGAAGGGTTCAGGCACTGTAGTAAAACTGCAACAATTGTTTACGACTCTTTAGAATGCTTGGTTCTGATTGGTCAGCTTCAGAATTCTGCTGGTTTCATGAACTCTTATCGCATTTAGTGATATCTTTCTTCTAAAAAACCCTTGTCTTTCAATTTATCTAATTATTTTTATTGTATAATTAGCCCATTTAACAAAATGAACAAGACTTGGCAAAGGTAGCTAATTCGTACAATGTAAGTTTTTGTAGTAAGGCTATGTTTTGGGAATGTGCTTACTTTTCTTTCCAAAAATCATAAATTTTCATATGATTCAGGTTGTACCAAATCTTCTTTGAGAATCTTCTTTTTGGCATGTTATTAAAGCAAACCAGTCAAATGCATTAAATCATAGACAAACTAGTAATTATTTAAATGTAAAATAAATGAAATAGCAGTTTCTGCACTTGAATATTAATATGCATTTAGGTATAAGGTATACAAATATTCCAGGATCATAAAACTTTACAGAGCTTTAATGGGTTTGTATGTTAAGCATACTGAAGTTTCTGCCTTCTATCTGATTGCGAAGGCTTCAAAGTAAAATCAGTACGTGTCTATATACTTTTAATAAACATTTTTTATGCAATGGAAAATAAAATAACCCCTATTTTTAAACAGTTCTCACTGTTTTTAAATGAAGAAGAGGTCTGACCGGTCTCTTTGGACAGCCCAGGCTTTGTAAATCACAAAAAAGTGACTTGGGCCACAGTCAGATCCAATTTCTTTTTAAGTTTATGCATATAAATCACAATTTTAAAAATCACTGGCTTCCTAAAAACACTTTCAAAGAGAATCAAAGAAAATGCAAAATAAGTATCACTGCTTGGGTCTCTGAGGGTTAAACAAGACCAATGGAAAATAGAGTATAATAATGTTAAATAGATGTATGTGCCAACCAAAGGATATGGTCAATCGGAGCTTATCACTCCCATCTTAACTTCACCATCCTTGCGTCAAGAGGCAATGCAGAATGACAACCAAGAGAGCAGATCCATTACTTGTAAAAACTACATCCCACCGAGCCGTAATGGCCTCTTGCCTCTCAAGGGGCCACATTACTAGACAGTAATTGATTGGCAGTTAGAAACGAAATCTCTGTTTTAATTAGTGTGGCTTGACTTTGACTGGCTTAATGAAGATGCGTTTATATTATTCTGTAGTGAGTTATTTGTTTGGAGGCACTTGTTTAAATGTGCAAGAGGTAAAAAAGAAGCATAGAGGAAGAGTAGAAAAAGAGAGAAAGGTCATTCAGGAGTGGAGGGCCAGCGATGATCAGTTTCACTGAACTGTGTAACCATGGTGACCTGCTGCCTACTGGGCATGATTGGAGGATTTAGACACTCTGCTTAAGAGATGACAGCAAAATACAGACGGCGTTTCTCTCAACAGCTGGGGTTCAAGTACTGCTTTTCTTTCAGTCTGCAGGCAGTGCAGGTATTCATACAAAGATGCATCTGATATCCTCAAACATTCCTTTCCTAAGTTTTGAAAACAACCTTTGTTCAATAATGAAATATCGGCTTCGACTACAAATGTCTCCCAAGTATGTAATTTTGTAAGGTTTTATTCAGTGGGGTCTGTTTATCATTATTTGATTTACAATTAGAAATTAGAAAAAAAGCACCTTTATTCATTAAAAAAAAGAAAAAGAATCCAGCTTGATATTTAGAACTACAATTTTCCAAAATTGATTCGAGCCCAACTTCATTTAACATATTCAAAATTAAGTTGATCCAACTCAATAATTAATATTCAGAATTTAAATTTTCCAAAACTTAAGTTGGCCCAACTTAATTTAAATTGTTCAAAATTAATATTTTAATATTTGAATAGTGGGAACAAATGTGTGTTTGTGTGTGTGTACAGTGTATATCTTTTTTAGACAAAGCCCTGATTTGTCTTTTTCTGTGGAACACAGAATGAGTTTTTGATACAAAGGGTGCTCAACATTCCATGTCTTCTAAAGAATTTAAAATCTAGAAACTTTAAATTGAGTTGGGCCTCAATTGTAGAACATTTAATTCTAAATATGAATTATTGAGTTGAGCCAACTTAATATTGAACAATTTAAATTAAGTTAAGCCAACTCAATAATTAATATTTAGAATTACAATTTTCCAATTTGAGTCAGCCCAACTCAATTTACATTGTTTAAAATTAAGTTGATCCAACTCAATAATTCATATTTAGAATTTCAATTTTCCTAAACTAAGTTGGCCCAACTCAATTTAAATTGTTCAAAATTAAGTTTGCTCAACTCATAATAACAATGGTAAGGTCTAATTGCAGGCCTATTTAAACTTTGCAAATAATTTAAGAAACACTGTTTTAATAGGAAATGGTTTGATTTTGTCAGAATTTGGCCTTTTTTTACAGCAAGGATTAACACAAAGGATGACATTTTTAACCTAAAGTGACTGTTTTTATTGATAAAATAACTGCACTGTTCAGTTCAGTTCAGTTATTATCATTAAAAACTCACTTGGGTGAAAAAGGTCATTCTTTGTTCGATCTTTTAAACTTCTGCTCAACGTGCATGCAGTGTAAATAAAGCAGTTATATCAATAAAATGATAGCAAAGTTAGTCCACGGCCACACACCCGTACTAATGGTACCGCCCAGGCGCAAATTACAAGATGAAAATGAGAAAATCAGTTAGATTTTATTGATTCAAATGTTTGTTTCTGAAGTCTCAATTTAGCACAAGTAAAATTGAAAAAGGAGAAGGAAACAAAACTATCCATTGATAATGTAACTGGAAAAACAAGAAAGTGAATGTATTGGTTTTAATTTTTAATTTTTGCATTGTATGGTCTGAAAAAGTTACACGGACCATACACAGACCCAGTGGAACAGTGAAGTAATAAAGCAAGATTTAGGAATAATGACATTTCGTCATTGATTTCATCAATTGTGTTTCTCATACAAAGCTATCATTTAGCTTTAGAAGACATGGAATGTTGAGCACCCTTTTGTATGAAAACTCATTTTGTGTTCCACAGAAAAGACAAATGAGGGCTTTGTCTAAGAAGAAGTATACACTGTACACACGCACACACAAACACACTTTGCTCCCATTATTCAAATATTAAAAAATGTAACATTTTGCAAACATAATGCATAGAGTCAATTGTTTTATCTGTGATAATGTAATTAAAAAGGTGGCAAGTTCGACATAATTTTTGGCCAAGCTGTCATAGTAATTTAAATGAAAAGAAAAGATGGCGTTTTAGGGCTGCTAAGAAATTTATGATTGGTTACGAGTACAGTGTATGCCTTTTTTAGACAAGTAGAATTTGCCACTCTGAGGGTGAGTAAATAATGACAGTTTTAATTTTCTGGTTTACTGTCCCTTTAAATTCGAACTCTCTCCTCTTACCCTTGTTTCCTCTTTCTTCTTGCTCTCTCATCCAAATGTCAGACCTTTCTGCCTTGCAGCTTTCCCAGAGCCCAGGTCCAGATTGAACGGGGTAAGGCAAGATAAAGCACTAGTGTTTTTAACAATAGCCCACAACAAAGTGATAATAGGAAAGGAAAAATATCAAATCCGAGAAGCTACCTCAGGTCCATGGGCGAGTTTTTGAGAGTGCGATTTTAGGCTCCAGCCTGCCTTTTCTTTTTTTTCTTTCTTTTTTTAAACCTGTTTATCAGAAATGTTTTTTATGACTTGCTGCATGTAGTGAAAGCAAGTTCTTGTGACATCCTCCTTTACCCAGTTATATAACATTATAACTTCCTTTAATTAGCTTAGTCATTGCTTACAATTGAAGTAATCATCATTTGAATTTCTATTCAGGAGGTAGTCCATTTAGGGATGATTGCCAAACGCAATTAGGTATGTTGACAGAAACAGTAATGACGGTCAGTGGCTTATTACGAAATCATTAGCACACTGAAATCTCATTATATGTGTAATATCATTCATAAATGTGTTTATTAGTTGATGATGAAGGAGCCCAGAATTGCTGCTGTGGAGTGTTAAAGCACATGCTCACATGATGATACAATGAAGCATTAGGACAACATTTGAAGCTCAGTCATTTGGCTTAGCTAGCTTACACGTTAGCATAACCGAAGATATTGAATGACCCGTTTTAATGCATGAAGCGATTGACCCACTTCCAGTGTATTTTGTGGATGCCTCAGAGTCTGGAAATTTCTGATTCCATTTGATTTTGACACATAGATCCCTGCTTTGTGGGCCAAAGCACTTTATAAGCATGCTATTACAGTTAAGGATTGTTGGCTAGTCTTCTAGATTAGCAAGGCTAACTAGTTTTGTTTTTCCTGTGATGTAAGTGATGAGACTGTTTCTGCATGCTGATATGGTGTGCTTTAATGTTCTGAAACTATTAACATGGTAAAACTTTCTCAGAAAAGTTGTACCACACACACACACTACAACAAACAAGCCCTTACTTTACCTTATCAAGGAAAATTACTTAGTAATCAGGGGTGTTACGATACCCTCTTGTCATGATTTGATACTTATCACGATACTGAACTCACGATACGATATTATTGCGATACTCCAAGACATATGGTAAAAGGTTAACAACAAATGTACTGTTGCAGGGTTCCTACAGGGTCTTAAAAAGCCTTAAAAGCATTGAATTTATGAATTTGGAAATAATACCTTAAAAGGTCTTGAATTTTGATGTCTGGGTCTTAAAAATTGTGCTGTATGTCTGAGTTAATTTCATTGACGAAAATAATGATAAACCTTTCTTCGACGAAATTTTTCACTGACGAAAACGAGACGCTAGTTTTGAATGACAAAATCTATGACGAAACTTTTTTTTGACATTTTCGTCAACGAATAAAAACTTAGATAGTGTTGATCTGGTAAGCGATCCAGTCAGAAATCATGTCCTGCCTGTGTGTAGCTAATGTTAAAACACAACTTAACATTGTTTGGCAAACTTTCTTGTGGCCAACTGAAATGTTTTTATTTTAACTTTACCTGCTTGACTTATCATCTTTTACCCATTCCACATTTGAAAAATAAATGAACACAAGTTGAAGGATTTTGTTTTTCTTTGCTAGTAGGGACGTGAAATTTTTTATATAAATGGTTTTAAAAAGGTCTTAAAAAGACTTGAATTTAACTTGAAGAAACCTGTAGGAACCCTGTGTTGATTAGAATGCTAAATTTGATACATTGTGGCTGTAAATGAATAGGTTTGGACATGCTGATAACCCAATTCATAGGACAATGTTGACACCAGACGTAACGTTAACCTACTATTTGGTGGCTCGCAAGCCCAAACGAGTGTGCGCGGCGTGCCTGTTGTTTTGTTTCCAGTCTAGCTAGATCCAATTGCGCTTTTGGTTTGATCAAAGCAACAAAACGTCAGTCGCCGCCGGCACAAGCCATTGAAATGAATGGGTTTCGTAGCGCAGCGCCGCGCATGCCGCGTCCTGTTGCAGAAGCATGTGAAAGAAAACTACAAAGTTTGCTAGGCCAAAAAGACCGTTAATCGCACAATAAAAAAAATGTACGCTGTTAAAATGGGTTTGCGTTAACACTGTTAATAACGATTATATTCATTATATTCTACATTATTATAATAGTTTAATGTTGTACTGACACCAACAACTCTGTAAGCTTCTTCTAAAATTTCTTCTCTCACAGTAGTTTTCATTTTGGGTGAACAATACACAATACAGATTGTCACTATCCACAATAGTGTTGCATTTTTGTACTGCGATGATATGTTACACCCCAATTAGTAACGCATTACACCCGACTCTGTCTCTGATTGCAGTAAGGTGCATAAAACATGAATACAGGTTTATGGTAAATTATTCCCTGATGGATACGTTTTACGTCAAGGTCTAAAAACGTTTTCAATGACGTACATTATAACTGAGACTGAAAAGTCAATGTGTCTGGGAAATATAAAATCTTTTCTCTCTCCCTCTGATAGTCATGTATAATAGGAAAGGTAAAAGAAAAAAAGGTAAAAAGATGAGTCAGCTTAACTCACGAATGTGCTGATATTCAATAATACAACCATAATGAAGTCAGACATCTCCTGAAATAAAGCCTTATATAAATGTTGTCCTGTCTGCTTCAGTTGCGTGATCTGTATAAACTAATACTCTCCGACTGTAACATGAGAGCGAGTTTTTCCCCTTGATCTTAATCTTCTAAATGTAGTTATAGGAGCATTTCTCACTCGCTTCTGACTGTACGCAGACAGCACAGCACAGACCGTTTTATTTATTCCTTCCTGTTTACACTGTCATTCTCCTTTACATTCTAATAATCTTCTGCTCTGTTCAGAAAGACAGTCTCATGACAGCGGCAGGATTATTACTCAGTGCTGGATGTAATTGCTATGGGCCCGGTGTTTGCTTTCTGTCTCTTAAGTAAACATTATAAATCATTGCTGTTCACTGTGGCTATCTACACTAACCCCACCTCTATTCCAAAATCAAACTGACTGCTTTAATAGCTAAATATAAATGAAAACTACATGAGAATAAATAAAATGTTCTATACGAGCTACACATGTTACTGTTCTTCTTTGTCCAATTCATAATCACCGAAACATAAGTGCTTTTTTTTTTGTAGAATAAACAAATTCCCCTTGAATAAAATCAGTTCCCTGTTTGAATAAAAACTCACTCTGTAAAAGTTAGAAACATATTTCTTTGTGGTGAATGTAAAAGTACAGCAGGGTCAAACGTACAATTGCAGTTGATTCAATAAGTGTTGTCTGTGAAAAATTGGAGGAAAATCATTTTGGCTGTAGTTTACCATGGAAACGAGTTTATAAAGTGAGAAACACTATGCCATTTGCTTGTAATTTTCAGTCTTTTAGTGGTGGTTTGAACATGCACACAGGATCTTATAAAACATAACTTTTATACAAGAAAATCAAAAGGTTGCTGGGAGTGAGATTGTTAGAAAAAAAGAGAAAGAAAAAATGTGTATAATTGCTTTCATTGTGATTTTTTTTTTTTTTCAAAACAGGTGTACTTCCCAAAAATGTACCAACATGATATAAATGAATAAACATACAATTTGTTGGTCTATACTTTAAGCTTTTTCTCAAGGTCAAAAAATTCCAGCAGTATACCATTTCAACTATAATTTTGAGGTTTTTGTTTTACAGATTGCACATTGTTTGTAACAAACTAAATATAATCGAATCAATCAATCTGGTCATAATAGAGTCATTTTCTGTGTGCATCTTTCTTTTTTAGAACAAAAACTTGAACATTATAACATTACAACTTTAATCGTAAGGTTTTTCCTTTACATTGCTCATTTGTTTATTCATAACAAAATAAACCTAGGAATCAATCAATGCATTCATGTTAGAGTAATTTCCTGTGTGCATCCTGTGTTTTCTTTTATTTTTACAGTACTGGCAGGACGGTTGCCAGCAAGTCACTGTATTTCAATTTCCAGTAACTCTAGCTAGTCCAAGGCCGAAAAAAGGTCCATTCCATCGTTGGGCCATAGGCAAACGGACATGGGTTGGCGGACAAGTGCGCTAGCCCCCCAAAATTTTTGGGGACCGGCCAACGGGAGGAGCCCAAAGTTTTGGGACCCCGAGGCAGTTCCGCAAAGGCTCCCTCGGTGGAGCCACCCTCGAAACGTCCCCACGAACCCAATATTCGTCCGACTCGACCATCGCTTCCACAGGCGACCGGCCCCCGCCCACTGACACGCCCCCGTCCCACAAACCCATTATTTGTTCAACAACCCACAATATTTGAAACGTACTAACCCCAGCGTTCATGCAATAAGCTGCAAATGGACAGAATCCCGCCTGCAATCTATTGAATAGGGATTTGGGTAGTGTATTTTTTGGAAATGTTATTTAAAGTTTCTTTCATGATAAAAACTATTTTACTGCACTCAGCTGGGGCCCCTGAGTCCGTCATAGATATGTATATAAAGACTAGATGTGTCGTCCGCGCTGCTGGCCAATGGAGGTCTGATGTCTGCACCTGGCGGCCATCTTTTCTCAGGCAGCTCGCTCACTCGTTGATAACGTTTGTAAGAAACCAAACCATTTGTAAATCTGTCAAGATTTCAACGCGATAAGAGTATTTGTGTTCGTGTTGACCACTCATCTTACATCAGCTCACCTGTGACAAGATGGCCGCCGGTGATGACGATGGAAACTCCGCCGTAGCACGTCTAGCCTTTATATACATATCTATGGAGTCCGCTGCAATTCAATTCAGTTCAAATTTATTTGTACAGCACTTTTGACAATACATATTGTTTCAAAGCAGCTTTACAGAAAGTGCATTACAGAAAAGTACATGGAAAAATACATTTAGTTAATCATGTAATATTTAGGGCATAACAAATCGCAGGCATTGAGTCGTCTCTTCACAGGCGTTTAGTCTTCTCGCATCTGAAGTCGCATCTGAAGTCTCCGTGAGAGGCTGGATACAAAACTGGAGCTGTCGAACGCACAAGCGTCCCGAGATAACAACAGAAAGGCAGATGAGAAATAATTAGTATAGCTGATGTTCATAATGTTCATAACGTAGCATCAAGCGTCATCGCATAATTCATCCGTCCACGAAACCACTATTTTTATAATGGCATAAATGCTACGTGGATGTCCATATCTCAGCTCTAGCTTGAACATGGAATGAATAATCTAGAGCCTCCATTTTTGCACTCAGGTCTAAGTCTCATGGCCCTCTATCAGAATCCAGAGTTTCAAGAAGATCAGAGAAACTCAAAATTTTGACACAAAATAAAACGACATGGGTACCCCTTGACGTTTTTTTCGGGGCGAGAAATTTAGTCTTCTCAATCTTCTCAAAACTCTGGATTCTGATATGAGGGCCATGAAGATTTAAGACTGAGTGCAAAATGAGGCTCTGACCTTGCAGAGCCGAGATATTGAGATCCCACGTGGCATTTATGCCATTACAAATATCTCAATATCTCAGCTCTGGAAGGGTCTAGAGCCTCCATTTTTGCACTCAGGTCTAAGTCTTTATATTTCCTGCTTTATATTTTGGGGTGAAGTGTGACCAGGATCTGGTTTTTGTCTGAGATTCACACACTGACTGTGGTGTGTGTGTGTGTGTGTGTGTGTGTGTGTGTGTGTGTGTGTGTGTGT
Source organism: Hybognathus amarus (assembly GCA_030378365.1). Classification (NCBI taxonomy): domain Eukaryota; kingdom Metazoa; phylum Chordata; class Actinopteri; order Cypriniformes; family Leuciscidae; genus Hybognathus; species Hybognathus amarus. The sequence continues at coordinate 10,608 of JAQIUQ010004025.1, read as the reverse complement.
GTGTGTGTGTGTGTGCATGTTTGCGTGTGCACCTGCTGTCTGGTCTAGTACACAGTAGTGCAGTGCCAGATCAGTGCTGTGTGTAATAAGCCCAGCAGTGTTTATGTGGATGAGTGCGTGTTGGCACTCATTGTTTCCTCTTCAAATCCGTTCCTCCACTCCTCCAGCACCTGACTGCCAACACTTACTTCTGTCCCTAATATGAAGACATGTTGTGATGGATCCGTGTCAATATCGGGATTCTGATAACACCTGGTTTGGCCTATACATCCTTTAACATATCTCAGCTCTGGAAAGGTCTAGAGCCTCCATTTTTGCACTCAGGTCTAAGTCTCATGGCCCTCTATCAGAATCCAGAGTTTCAAGAAGATCAGAGAAACTCAAAATTTCAACCAAAAAAAAAAAAAAAAACGACAGTGGTACCCCTTTTGTTTTTTTGGGGGGCAAAAATTGTTGTTTCTCCAATCTTCTCAAAACTCTGGATTCTGATAGAGGGCCACGAGACTTAGACTTGAGTGCAAAAATGGAGGCTCTAGACCCTTCCAGAGCCGAGATATTGAGATACCGACGTAGCATTATGCCATTATAAATATCTCAATATCTCAGCTCTGGAAGGGTCTAGAGCCTCCATTTTTGCACTCAGGTCTAAGTCTTTATATTTCCTGCTTTATATTTTGGGGTGAAGTGTGACCAGGATCTGTTTTTGTTGAGATTCACACACTGACTGTGGTGTGTGTGTTTGCGCGTGTGCACCTGCTGTCTGGTCTAGTACACAGTAGTGCAGTGCCAGATCAGTGCTGTGTGTAATAAGCCCAACAGTGTTTATGTGGATGAGTGCGTGTTGGCACTCATTGTGTCCTCTTCACATCCGTTCCTCCACTCCTCCAGCACCTGACTGCCAACACTTACTTCAGTCCCTAGTATGAAGACATGTTGTGATTGATCCGTGTCAATATCGGGATTCTGATAACACCTGGTTTGGCCTATACATCCTTTAACATATCTCAGCCATGAGATATAAATATCTCAATATCTCAGCTCTGGAAGGGTCTAGAGCCTCCATTTTTGCACTCAGGTCTAAGTCTCATGGCCCTCTATCAGAATCCAGAGTTTCAAGAAGATCAGAGCAACTCAAAATTTTTGACCTGAAAAAAAAACGACAGTGGTACCCCTTATGTTTTTTTTTTTTTGCGCGAAAAAAAGTTTCTCCAATCTTCTTTAAACTCTGGATTCTGATAGAGGGTCATGGGACTTAGACCTGAGTGCAAAAATGGAGGCTCTAGACCCTTCCAGGCCTGATATATTGAGATAATTATAATGGAATACAGAGCTGAGATATTGAGATATTTATAATGGCATAAATGCTATGTGAGATCTCAATATCTCAGCTGTGGAAGGGTCTAGAGCCTCCATTTTTGCACTCAGGTCTACGTCTCATGGCCCTCTATCAGAATCCAGAGTTTCAAGAAGATCGGAGCAACTCTAAATTTTGACCTGAAAAAAAAACGACAGTGGTACCCCTCATGTTTTTTTTTTTTGCGCGAAAATTTTTTTCTCCAATCTTCTTTAAACTCTGGATTCTGATAGACAGTCATGGGACTTAGACCTGAGTGCAAAAATGGAGGCTCTAGACCCTTCCAGACCTGAGATATTGAGATAATTATAATGGCATACAGAGCTGAGATATTGAGATATTTATAATGGCATAAATGCTATGTGAGATCTCAATATCTCAGCTCTGGAAGGGTCTAGAGCCTCCATTTTTGCACTCAGGTCTAAGTCTCATGGCCCTCTATCAGAATCCAGAGTTTCAAGAAGATCGGAGCAACTCTAAATTTTGACCTGAAAAAAAAAAACGACAGTGGTACCCCTTTATGTTTTTTTTTTTTGTGCAAATTTTTTTTTTCTCAATCTTCTTTAAACTCTGGATTCTGATAGAGGGCCATGAGACTTAGACTTGAGTGCAAAAATGGAGGCTTTAGACCCTTCCAGAGCCGAGATATTGAGATCCGACGTAGCATTATGCCATTATACACTCACCGGCCACTTTATTAGGTACCCCATGCTGAGTACGGGTTCACACCCTTTTGCCTTCAGAACTGCCTCAATTCTTCGTGGCATAGATTCAACAAGGTGCTGGAAGCATTCCTCAGGGAGTTTGGTCCATATTGACATGATGGCATCACACAGTTGCCGCAGATTTGTCGGCTGCACATCCATGATGCGAATCTCCCGTTCCACCACATCCCAAAGATGCTCTATTGGATTGAGATCTGGTGACTGTGGAGGCCATTTGAGTACAGCGAACTCATTGTCATGTTCAAGAAACCAGTCTGAGATGATTCCAGCTTTATGACATGGCGCATTATCCTGCTGAAAGTAGCCATCAGAAGTTGGGTACATTGTGGTCATAAAGGGATGGACATGGTCAGCAACAATACTCAGGTAGGCTGTGGCGTTGCAACGATGCTCAATTGGTACCAAGGGGCCCAAAGAGTGCCAAGAAAATATTCCCCACACCATGACACCACCACCACCAGCCTGAACCGTTCATACAAGGCAGGATGGATCCATGCTTTCATGTCTGTAGACGCCAAATTCTGACCCTACCATCCGAATGTCGCAGCAGAAATCGAGACTCATCAGACCAGGCAACGTTTTTCCAATCTTCTATTGTCCAATTTCGATGAGCTTGTGCAAATTGTAGCCTCAGTTTCCTGTTCTTAGCTGAAAGGAGTGGCACCCGGTGTGGTCTTCTGCTGCTGTAGCCCATCTGCCTCAAAGTTTGACGTACTGTGCGTTCAGAGATGCTCTTCTGCCCACCTTGGTTGTAACGGGTGGTTATTTGAGTCACTGTTGCCCTTCTATCAGCTCTGAACCAGTCTGGCCATTCTCCTCTGACCTCTGGCATCAACAAGGCATTTCCGCCCACAGAACTGCCGCTCACTGGATGTTTTTTCTTTTTCGGACCATTCTCTGTAAACCCTAGAGATGGTTGTGCTGAAAATCCCAGTAGATTAGCAGTTTCTGAAATACTCAGACCAGCCCTTCTGGCACCAACAATCATGCCACGTTCAAAGTCACTCAAATCACCTTTCTTCCCCATACTGATGCTCGGTTTGAACTGCAGGAGATTGTCTTGACCATGTCTACATGCCTAATGACTGAGCTTGCCGCCATGTTATTGGCTGCTTAGAAATTAAGTGTTAACGAAGCAGTTGGACAGGTGTACCTAATAAAGTGGCCGGTGAGTGTAAATATCTCAGTCATGGGACTTAGATCTGAGTGCAAAAATGGAGGCTCTAGACCCTTCCAGAGCTGAGATATTGAGATATTTATAATGGCATACAGAGCTGAGATATTGAGATATTTATAATGGCATAAATGCTATGTGAGATCTCAATATCTCAGCTCTGGGAAGGGTCTAGAGCCTCCATTTTTGCACTCAGATCTAAGTCCCATGGCCCTCTATCAGAATCCAGAGTTTCAAGAAGATCGAGAACTCTAATCTTTGACTAAAAAAAACGACAGTGGTACCCCTTACGTTTTTTTTTCGGGTCAATTATTATTTTCTCCAATCTTCTTCAAACTCTGGATTCTGATAGAGGGCCATGGGACTTAGACCTGAGTGCAAAAATGGAGGCTCAGACACCTTCCAGAGCTGAGATATTGAGATTTCACGTAGCATTTATGCCATTGTAAATATCTCAATATCTCAGCTCTGTATGCCATTATAAATATCTCAAATATCTCAGCTCTGGAAGGGTCTAGAGCCTCCATTTTTGCACTCAGATCTAAGTCACATGGCCCTCTATCAGAATCCAGAGTTTCAAGAAAATCAAAATTTTGACCGAAAAAAAACGACGAGTGGACCCCTTACGTTTTTTTCTCGGGTCAAAATTTTGATTTTCTTGAAACTCTGGATTCTGATAGAGGGCCATGGGACTTAGATCTGAGTGCAAAAATGGAGGCTCAGACCTTCCAGAGCTGAGATATTGAGATTTCACGTAGCATTTATGCCATTGTAAATATCTCAATATCTCAGCTCTGTATGCCATTATAAATATCTAAATATCTCAGCTCTGGAAGGGTCTAGAGCCTCCATTTTTGCACTTAGATCTAAGTCCCATGGCCCTCTATCAGAATCCAGAGTTTCAAGAAAATCAAAATTTTGACCCGGAAAAAAAACGACAGTGGTACCCCTTACGTTTTTTTTTCGGGTCAAAATTTTGATTTTCTTGAAACTCTGGATTCTGATAGAGGGCCATGGGACTTAGATCTGAGTGCAAAAATGGAGGCTCAGACCTTCCAGAGCTGAGATATTGAGATCTCACTTAGCATTTATGCCATTGTAAATATCTCAATATCTCAGCTCTGTATGCCATTATAAATATCTAATATCTCAGCTCTGGAAGGGTCTAGAGCCTCCATTTTTGCACTCAGATCTAAGTCCCATGGCCCTCTATCAGAATCCAGAGTTTCAAGAAAATCAAAATTTTGACCCGAAAAAAAAACGTAAGGGGTACCACTGTCGTTTTTTTTTCGGGTCAAAATTTTGATTTTCTTGAAACTCTGGATTCCTGATAGAGGGCCATGTGACTTAGATCTGAGTGCAAAAATGGAGGCTCTAGACCCTTCCAGAGCTGAGATATTGAGATTTCACGTAGCATTTATGCCATTGTAAATATCTCAATATCTCAGCTCTGTATGCCATTATAAATATCTAAATATCTCAGCTCTGGAAGGGTCTAGAGCCTCCATTTTTGCACTCAGATCTAAGTCCCATGGCCCTCTATCAGAATCCAGAGTTTCAAGAAAATCAAAATTTTGACCCGAAAAAAAAACGTACAGTGGTACCCCTTACGTTTTTTTTTTGGGTCAAAATTTTGATTTTCTTGAAACTCTGGATTCTGATAGAGGGCCATGGGACTTAGATCTGAGTGCAAAAATGGAGGCTCTACACCTTCAGAGCTGAGATATTGAGATCTCACGTAGCATTTATGCCATTGTAAATATCTCAATATCTCAGCTCTGTATGCCATTATAAATATCTAAATATCTCAGCTCTGGAAGGGTCTAGAGCCTCCATTTTTGCACTCAGATCTAAGTCCCATGGCCCTCTATCAGAATCCAGAGTTTCAAGAAAATCAAAATTTTGACCCGAAAAAAAATCGCAAGGGGTACCACTGTCGTTTTTTTTCGGGTCAAAATTTTGATTTTCTTGAAACTCTGGATTCTGATAGAGGGCCATGTGACTTAGATCTGAGTGCAAAAATGGAGGCTCTAGACCCTTCCAGAGCTGAGATATTGAGATTTCACGTAGCATTTATGCCATTGTAAATATCTCAATATCTCAGCTCTGTATGCCATTATAAATATCTAAATATCTCAGCTCTGGAAGGGTCTAGAGCCTCCATTTTTGCACTCAGATCTAAGTCCCATGGCCCTCTATCAGAATCCAGAGTTTCAAGAAAATCAAAATTTTGACCCGAAAAAAAAAAATCACAGTGGTACCCCTTACGCTTTTTTTTCGGGTCAAAATTTTGATTTTCTTGAAACTCTGGATTCTGATAGAGGGCCATGGGACTTAGATCTGAGTGCAAAAATGGAGGCTCTACACCTTCAGAGCTGAGATATTGAGATTTCACGTAGCATTTATGCCATTGTAAATATCTCAATATCTCAGCTCTGTATGCCATTATAAATATCTCAATATCTCAGCTCTGGAAGGGTCTAGAGCCTCCATTTTTGCACTCAGATCTAAGTCCCATGGCCCTCTATCAGAATCCAGAGTTTCAAGAAAATCAAAATTTTGACCCGAAAAAAAAACGACAGTGGTACCCCTTATCGTTTTTTTTTTTGGGTCAAAATTTTGATTTTCTTGAAACTCTGGATTCTGATAGAGGGCCATGGGACTTAGATCTGAGTGCAAAAATGGAGGCTCTAGACCTTCCAGAGCTGAGATATTGAGATTTCACGTAGCATTTATGCCATTGTAAATATCTCAATATCTCAGCTCTGTATGCCATTATAAATATCTAAATATCTCAGCTCTGGAAGGGTCTAGAGCCTCCATTTTTGCACTTAGATCTAAGTCCCATGGCCCTCTATCAGAATCCAGAGTTTCAAGAAAATCAAAATTTTGACCCGAAAAAAAACGTAAGGGGTACCACTGTCGTTTTTTTTTCGGGTCAAAATTTTGATTTTCTTGAAACTCTGGATTCTGATAGAGGGCCATGTGACTTAGATCTGAGTGCAAAAATGGAGGCTCTAGACCCTTCCAGAGCTGAGATATTGAGATTTCACGTAGCATTTATGCCATTGTAAATATCTCAATATCTCAGCTCTGTATGCCATTATAAATATCTAAATATCTCAGCTCTGGAAGGGTCTAGAGCCTCCATTTTTGCACTCAGATCTAAGTCCCATGGCCCTCTATCAGAATCCAGAGTTTCAAGAAAATCAAAATTTTGACCCGAAAAAAAAACGACAGTGGTACCCCTTACGTTTTTTTTTTCGGGTCAAAATTTTGATTTTCTTGAAACTCTGGGATTCTGATAGAGGGCCATGGTGACTTAGATCTGAGTGCAAAAATGGAGGCTCTAGACCTTCCAGAGCTGAGATATTGAGATTTCACGTAGCATTTATGCCATTGTAAATATCTCAATATCTCAGCTCCTGTATGCCATTATAAATATCTAAATATCTCAGCTCTGGGAAGGGTCTAGAGCCTCCATTTTTGCACTCAGATCTAAGTCCCATGGCCCTCTATCAGAATCCAGAGTTTCAAGAAAATCAAAATTTTGACCCGAAAAAAAAACGTAAGGGGTACCACTGTCGTTTTTTTTTTCGGGTCAAAATTTTGATTTTCTTGAAACTCTGGATTCTGATAGAGGGCCATGGGACTTAGATCTGAGTGCAAAAATGGAGGCTCTAGACCCTTCCAGAGCTGAGATATTGAGATCTCACGTAGCATTTATGCCATTGTAAATATCTCAATATCTCAGCTCTGTATGCCATTATAAATATCTAAATATCTCAGCTCTGGAAGGGTCTAGAGCCTCCATTTTTGCACTCAGATCTAAGTCCCATGGCCCTCTATCAGAATCCAGAGTTTCAAGAAAATCAAAATTTTGACCCGAAAAAAAACGTAAGGGGTACCACTGTCGTTTTTTTTTTCGGGTCAAAATTTTGATTTTCTTGAAACTCTGGATTCTGATAGAGGGCCATGGGACTTAGATCTGAGTGCAAAAATGGAGGCTCTACACCTTCCAGAGCTGAGATATTGAGATCTCACTTAGCATTTATGCCATTGTAAATATCTCAATATCTCAGCTCTGTATGCCATTATAAATATCTAAATATCTCAGCTCTGGAAGGGTCTAGAGCCTCCATTTTTGCACTCAGATCTAAGTCCCATGGCCCTCTATCAGAATCCAGAGTTTCAAGAAAATCAAAATTTTGACCCGAAAAAAAATCAAGGGGTACCACTGTCGTTTTTTTTTTCGGGTCAAAATTTTGATTTTCTTGAAACTCTGGATTCTGATAGAGGGCCATGTGACTTAGATCTGAGTGCAAAATGGAGGCTCGAGACCTTCCAGAGCTGAGATATTGAGATTTCACGTAGCATTTATGCCATTGTAAATATCTCAATATCTCAGCTCTGTATGCCATTATAAATATCTAAATATCTCAGCTCTGGAAGGGTCTAGAGCCTCCATTTTTGCACTCAGATCTAAGTCCCATGGCCCTCTATCAGAATCCAGAGTTTCAAGAAAATCAAAATTCTGACCTCGAAAAAAAACGACAGTGGTACCCCTGTACGTTTTTTTTTGGGTCAAAATTTTGATTTTCTCTGAAACTCTGGATTCTGATAGAGGGCCATGGGACTTAGATCTGAGTGCAAAAATGGAGGCTCTAGACCCTTCAGAGCTGAGATATTGAGATCTCACGTAGCATTTATGCCATTGTAAATATCTCAATATCTCAGCTCTGTATGCCATTATAAATATCTCAATATCTCAGCTCTGGAAGGGTCTAGAGCCTCCATTTTTGCACTCAGATCTAAGTCCACATGGCCCTCTATCAGAATCCAGAGTTTCAAGAAAATCAAAATTTTGACCCGAAAAAAAACGTAAGGAGTACCACTGTCGTTTTTTTTTCGGGTCAAAATTTTGATTTTCTTGAAACTCTGGATTCTGATAGAGGGCCATGTGACTTAGATCTGAGTGCAAAAATGGAGGCTCTAGACCTTCCAGAGCTGAGATATTGAGATTTCACGTAGCATTTATGCCATTGTAAATATCTCAATATCTCAGCTCTGTATGCCATTATAAATATCTAAATATCTCAGCTCTGGAAGGGTCTAGAGCCTCCATTTTTGCACTCAGATCTAAGTCCCATGGCCCTCTATCAGAATCCAGAGTTTCAAGAAAATCAAAATTTCTGACCCGAAAAAAAAAACGACAGTGGTACCACTGTACGTTTTTTTTTCGGGTCAAAATTTTGATTTTCTTGAAACTCTGGATTCTGATAGAGGGCCATGGGACTTAGATCTGAGTGCAAAAATGGAGGCTCAGACCTTCCAGAGCTGAGATATTGAGATTTCACGTAGCATTTATGCCATTGTAAATATCTCAATATCTCAGCTCTGTATGCCATTATAAATATCTAAATATCTCAGCTCTGGGAAGGGTCTAGAGCCTCCATTTTTGCACTCAGATCTAAGTCCCATGGCCCTCTATCAGAATCCAGAGTTTCAAGAAAATCAAAATTTTGACCCGAAAAAAAAACGACAGTGGTACCCCTTACGTTTTTTTTTCGGGTCAAAATTTTGATTTTCTTGAAACTCTGGATTCTGATAGAGGGCCATGGGACTTAGATCTGAGTGCAAAAATGGAGGCTCTACACCTTCCAGAGCTGAGATATTGAGATTTCACGTAGCATTTATGCCATTGTAAATATCTCAATATCTCAGCTCTGTATGCCATTATAAATATCTAAATATCTCAGCTCTGGAAGGGTCTAGAGCCTCCATTTTTGCACTCAGATCTAAGTCCCATGGCCCTCTATCAGAATCCAGAGTTTCAAGAAAATCAAAATTTTGACCCGAAAAAAAAAACGTAAGGGGTACCACTGTCGTTTTTTTTTTCGGGTCAAAATTTTGATTTTCTTGAAACTCTGGATTCTGATAGAGGGCCATGTGACTTAGATCTGAGTGCAAAAATGGAGGCTCTCAGACCTTCCAGAGCTGAGATATTGAGATCTCACGTAGCATTTATGCCATTGTAAATATCTCAATATCTCAGCTCTGTATGCCATTATAAATATCTAAATATCTCAGCTCTGGAAGGGTCTAGAGCCTCCATTTTTGCACTCAGATCTAAGTCACATGGCCCTCTATCAGAATCCAGAGTTTCAAGAAAATCAAAATTTTGACCCGAAAAAAAACGACAGTGGTACCCCTGTACGTTTTTTTTTTCGGGTCAAAATTTTGATTTTCTTGAAACTCTGGATTCTGATAGAGGGCCATGGGACTTAGATCTGAGTGCAAAAATGGAGGCTCTAGACCTTCAGAGCTGAGATATTGAGATCTCACGTAGCATTTATGCCATTGTAAATATCTCAATATCTCAGCTCTGTATGCCATTATAAATATCTAAATATCTCAGCTCTGGAAGGGTCTAGAGCCTCCATTTTTGCACTCAGATCTAAGTCCCATGGCCCTCTATCAGAATCCAGAGTTTCAAGAAAATCAAAATTTTGACCCGAAAAAAAAAACGTAAGGGGTACCACTGTCGTTTTTTTTTCGGGTCAAAATTTTGATTTTCTTGAAACTCTGGATTCTGATAGAGGGCCATGGGACTTAGATCTGAGTGCAAAAATGGAGGCTCTAATACCTTCCAGAGCTGAGATATTGAGATTTCACGTAGCATTTATGCCATTGTAAATATCTCAATATCTCAGCTCTGTATGCCATTATAAATATCTAAATATCTCAGCTCTGGGAAGGGTCTAGAGCCTCCATTTTTGCACTCAGATCTAAGTCCCATGGCCCTCTATCAGAATCCAGAGTTTCAAGAAAATCAAAATTTTGACCCGAAAAAAAAAAAATCAGGGGTACCCCTGTACGTTTTTTTTTCGGGTCAAAATTTTGATTTTCTTGAAACTCTGGATTCTGATAGAGGGCCATGGGACTTAGATCTGAGTGCAAAAATGGAGGCCTCAGACCTTCAGAGCTGAGATATTGAGATCTCACGTAGCATTTATGCCATTGTAAATATCTCAATATCTCAGCTCTGTATGCCATTATAAATATCTAAATATCTCAGCTCTGGGAAGGGTCTAGAGCCTCCATTTTTGCACTCAGATCTAAGTCCCATGGCCCTCTATCAGAATCCAGAGTTTCAAGAAAATCAAAATTTTGACCCGAAAAAAAAATGACAGTGGTACCCCTGTACGTTTTTTTTTCGGGTCAAAATTTTGATTTTCTTGAAAACTCTGGATTCTGATAGAGGGCCATGAGACTTAGATCTGAGTGCAAAAATGGAGGCTCAGACCCTGCCTCCAGTAGCTGAGATATTGAGACTCCACGTAGGATTCAAACTG
>JAQIUQ010004022.1:277500-282500 GCA_030378365.1 Hybognathus amarus | reverse complement strand
GAAATAGTCCTCAGATGACATGTCTGTAATATATATTTTTTTAAATCTAGCGTTAATTGGATCTCAAACAGTTTCATTAAAAGCAGTTATTACTTCACCATGTGCGAAACTAACATGGTTAAACGATACTTTGTGACAATGGGTTTCGGAAACAGTCGTGACTAGTCGATTTCTCCAACGATGCATCACACTATGGTACGACTATGCATCAATACCGCAGCAAACTACGTCGTTGTGAGAAACGCACCCCTGATTGGTTGTAGCGCTATCCAATTGCATGCAGAGAGAATCTGAAAGACAACCATTTATCCCACCCCTAGAAGTTATGAAACTTTTATATAAAAATGATAGGGGCACTTTAAGTATATATGACCACACACAAACAAACACAAACTTGCAAAAAAGATACCTCATGGGAGCATGGTAGATGTTCTCTGTAATCTTCTGATTGAGTTGACTGGCTTCTGTGCAATGAGAGAGAGAGAGCAAGAGAGAGAGAGAGAGAGAGAGAGAGAGAGCAGAGAGAGAGAGAGGTTATACATATGTATACAAATTGAAACCACAGAAAACACCTCAAAACATTTGTTTGGTCTTTGATGTTGATTTCACCACCTTTACTAAACAACCATGAAACCTAAAAGTTTTAGATAACATTATTTGTTCTTTATCAGATAGCAGAAAGCACATGCCCTCTTTGGGTGTTTCTAAGCACTGAGGAGAACTCTATAAATAGTTTTTACAGGGCAAGGATGCAAAACATTACAATTGTGAGTTTAGAGGGTGAGGTTATTTAAGGTAGTCATTGTGAGTTTCCAATTCATTTTGGATTTGCATGTTACATGTTTGTTCCCGGATAACTTCATTAGGTTAGACAGAGTTTTATTTTTATCAGACTGGGCTTGCACAATGAGGTTGAGGAATGTTTTCTCAGAAATACCTCGGCAGGCCTCCAGTTGGCTTGTTAAGACTTGCGGATCTCTGACACCCACGTGTTCTTCACATCCATGGAAGGAGCCTGACAGAGAATACAGGAACACACATGCTATGACAGTGGAAACCTTCCGGCTATGGGACAACAGTTCCCTCTCATGGCCAAGACATGGAAAAACAGGATGCCATTCGACAATAAAAAATAGATTAGATAAAACGACACACCATTCACAACAGAACACAGCCACAACGGACATTGTTGTGAATATAATAATAGACTCACATTTTAGTTAACATAATTTTTTTTTACATAGTCACAGACTACCCTGCTCGAAAAATCTAACATAAATAGATTGAATTCTATGCTGGTTCAGGCTGGTTTATGTTAGTTGGAGATTGGAAAAGTGGACCAGCTGTAATCGATTCTGTTCTCAGCAAAACTGAGCTGATTCACCAAACTCGCAACCCATGCTGGACACCAGCAAACCAGCATCCCATATTGCTCCCAGCATGCAAATCATAATTTTTTTCTGGATTTCTGGATATTTCTGCTGGGTATTTGGACCCCACTGCATATACTAAAAAAAAAAAAAACAATTCTGTGTCACAGCGTTCCGGTCACATTAGTCTGTACCTGAACGATGTCAAGACTTCCTCTCTGCCATTGTACCAGATTTCAAACTTCTTGATGTCTCCCTTTACATTTTCTGTGATTCCCACTGAGCTCATCTGAAAAGAAAGAAAATATAGTATTTTTATATACATATATATTATGGCAAGCCATTTTAACATTTAATCAATTTTAACCTACTAGTCTCTATTTTCATGCTACTAGTACTTATTTTTTAGATACTAGTATTTATTCCATTAAGTACTAGTACTTATTCATTAGCTACTAGTGCTTATTCTTTAGATACTAGTGCCTTTTTCTTTAGATACTAGTGTTTATTCTTTAGGTACTAGTACCTTTCTTAAGATACTAGTGTTTATTCATTAGATACTAGTACCTTATTTAATAGATACTAGTACTTATTCATTAGATGCTAGTCCTTAATTCATTAGATACTAGTACTTATTCATTAGATACTAGTCCTTATTAATTAGATACTAGTCCTTATTTATTCAGATAGTAGTACTTATTTATTAGTTAGTGCTTATTCATTAGATACTAGTACTTATTCGATACTTACTTCATTAGATACTAGTACCAATTTATTAGATATTAGTACTAATTAATTAGATACTAATACCTTTCAAAAGATACTAGTACCTATTAATTAGATACTAGTATTTATTTTAAATGTTGCTAGTAAGAATTTTTATTTTACTAGTCACAACTGCTTTTTTACTAAGTCTTATGTTATGACTACTCAGAACGGCCACTGTAGAGTTCAATTAAAAATCTTACTAGTAAAATAAAAATTCTCACTAGTAGCATTTGGAAATTAATACTAGTATCTAAATAAATAGGTACTAGTATCTATAAATAAGTAAGAATAAGTACTAGTATCTAATGAATAAGTAGTATCTAATGAATAAGTACTAGTATCTAATTAATGAGTACTAGTATCTATTGAATAAGTACTAGTATCTATTGAATAAGTACTAGTAGCTAATGTATAAGTACTAGTATCTATTGAATAAGTACTAGTATCTAATTAATAGGTACTAGTATCTAATGAATAAGTACTAGTATCTATTGAATAAGTACTAGTAGCTAATGTATAAGTACTAGTATCTATTTAATATGTACTAGTATATATTTAATAGGCACTAGTACCTAATGAATAACTACTAGTATCTAATATATATGTACTAGTCACAATTGTAATACATACTAGTCAGAACTGAATAGTTGATATCTGAATGACAGATCACCATAGAAGTCAATGGAAAAAATGTTACTAGTAACAAAAGAATAATTACTAGTCACTAATGAAATAAGTACTAGTATCTAATAAATAAGTACTAGTATCTATTTAATAAGTACTAGTAGTATCTAATGAATAAGTACTAGTAACTAATGAATAAGCATTGGTATGTAATAAATAAGGACCAGCATCTAATGAAGAAGTACTAGTATCTAATAATTAAGGACTAGTATCTAATGAATAAGTACTAGTAGCTTTAAAAAGGTACTAGTACCTAAAGAATAAACACTAGTATCTAAAGAAAAGGCACTAGTAACTAAAGCATAAGCACTAGTAAAGAAAAGGCCATTACTTAATGGAATAAATACTAGTATTTAAAAAATAAGTACTAGTAGCATGAAAATAGAGACTAGTAGGTTTAAACGATTAAATGTTAAAACGGCCTGCCATATATATATATATATATACACAGACATACTGTATATACTCAGCAAAAAAAGGATATATACATTTTCAGGATATATAATTCATTTAATTTATCAATTACATTCAACAATTCAATTATTTATTACTTTTTTTATTTACTTATTTATTATTATTTACCACTTTTCAAACTTGCTGGGTTACCACTTAAAGTTAAACCTGAGGCAAAACCACTTTTAAACTACTGATTATTCTAGAGGAATTTTTTTGTTTGCATTCATATATACAGTAACTTCACAACCAATCAAAAGGAAATGTTTGAAAAAGGTCAAATATTTGCACTGAAGTTAAAGGAGACCTTAGAGCAAACAGGAACACCTTAGAGCCAATAGGAACAACCTAAAGCCAATAGGAAGTTACTACAAAACAGGATGTCCAATGGCATATCATGCCTTCATTGTAGATATGGATCATTCAACACAGCCAGATTTTTCAGGCACTGTTAGCTCTGTTGCTCAATCTGACAGTCAGTGATTTGTGTCTGTCCCACCTTTAATGAGTGCTTGAAACTGTAGGAAGGGGATTTCTCATGACCATCAGACGTCTCCTCACGTTTCTTGCAGAACAAAAGGATTTTGTGATAGAGGAAGAGATGTCTCTGCATGGGTTTGAAGCGTGCCAAGTCCTTCACTTTACTGTGACCTTTCTTATGGTTCGTCCATACGTTAAACGAGCCCTGCATGAGCAGTTTGCCCAAATCATTAAGATTACCCCTGAAAGACACAAGAAAAAAAAAAAAACACACACACCAGATTTGCATTAGCACAAACACAAAGCAACTTCATACATACAAATAATGACCTTCACCATACTGTAGGTGCTCAACATGCAAATTGTTGAAATAAAAATTATATAATGTGCAAAAACCTCAAAACCAGTGATGGCGATCTGATGCATGGAGTCATTGACCGATTTCATGAATGTCCAGCATTGTGGCAAGAGCTTCTTCTAAGCTCTGCGGTTCCCTCTGAGTTTTTACTGCACTTTAGCATCTCCTGTAAAATGAGCAGATTCAAAGAACAATAAAAGGCAACTGAGAGGTCATTACCTCAAAATACAAACAAAAAACAATTGAATATAAAATTGAAAGACTTACCTTTAACATCAGTTGGTACTTGGTGATTCTCTGCACGGTGTTTCAGCAAATACGCATATTAATGAAAGCTTGTGGTCTAACCTTTTCTGACACTCCTGCATAAAAAATAAATAAAAATAAATAACACTAATGTTGTGTTCCGGCCATTTCGGGTTTTTCACATGTGGTGCTCCAGGTCAAAAATGACCCGCCTACAAAAATAGCATAGGGGAACGCGGGGCTACAGTAGTTGCAACACTTGTTTTAAATACTTCCACACATGCTGGCATGACGAAACTTGGTGTATTTACTAGTTGCCATATCAACACTATACAGAGAAAAAAATGTGCCAAAATTTCGAAATCTTTGTAAGATATTACAGAACATTTATTTAAACATTGCAAAAGTACATTTCTTACTTAAGTTAATTTAATATCTCTATTTTTTGTATTTATTTAAAATGAGACAAATCTGATATAATTTCAATCTCCAATCTGTTGTTTAACAGTTGATAAAGTTCTTTAATGCTTCGCTAACTAGCAAAAGACATTAGCAGGGTTTAAACCCCAGTGGTGCAGTTGGGGAATGTTGTAACCCTGCGTTACAATGTGCCCCCATTAGAAATATGCTATTATATTCTA
>JAQIUQ010004022.1:217500-272500 GCA_030378365.1 Hybognathus amarus | reverse complement strand
GGCAGAAAGTTCTCACTGCTTATAATATCACAAAGAAGCACCATACAATTAGTAGAGGTTCTGATTTGTGTCAGGTTCTGATTGTTTCCCTTGGTTCATGTGTCATATTCTTATTGGTTTATTGTGTTGATTACTTTCAAATGTGTCATGTTAAAGGGATACTCCACTTTTGGAAATAGGCTTATTCACAACTCCTCAGAGTTAAACAGTTGGGTTTTTCAAATCCATTCAGACAATTTTTCTATATTAAGAAGAATATCAGTAAACAGACAGTTTCTGTTTTTAATGACTTCCATAGTATATTTGAAAGAGTTCAGATGCAAAAGCCTCTTAAGTGCCATTTGAAATTTTCTTCTAGAATTAGCATTTTTATCAAGCTTGTATATTTAAGTTCAGTAATTTCACTTAAATGAAATTACTGAACTTAAATATACAAGCTTAATAAAAAAGAACATTTCTAGAAGAAAATTTCAAATGGCACTTAGAGGCTTTTGCATCTGAACTCTTCATTTTTTCCTACTATGGAAGTCAATGAGATCAGAAACTGTCTGATATTCTTCTAAATATCACAAAATTGGCTGAATGGATTTGAAAAACGGTAAAACCCAACTGTTTAACTCTGGGGGAGTTGTAAAATAAGCCTATTTCCAAAAAAAAAGTGGAGTATCCCTTTAAGTGTTTAGTCTTTGTTTATGAATATCCCTCATGTTTCCTAGCTTTGTTTGTGAAACTGACGTTTTAGTGAGTTTTCATAAAATATACGTTTTTTTAATTAAATAACATTAAATACAATAAATAAATAAATAAGTCGCATTTTGGTCACCATTGACTTTCATTGTATGGGAAAGAATAGCATTAGCATTGTTCATTTCGCACAAAATATAAACATCAGAAATGTGGGGAACGACATGAGGGTGAATAAATAATGACAGAATTTACATTCTGGGGTGAACTATCACTCTGTGGCCCTTTGTATTATTATTTAAACAAAACCTATATACATTTTATCAATGTCAAACAAATCAATACAGAACGTCCAATATCAACAACAAACACAAAAGCCTTTGTAGAAATTAGACTTTTCATTACTGGCACGATGACAGGCTTGTGTTTCAATGACTAAAACCACAAAACCAAGGCTACGGCTGGGAATGATGAGCGTCTGTGTACGTCCACCTGATTGACACAGTAGAAACAGGTGCTGGGATGTGGAGGCACACAACACAGTTCAGGGGTCGGGGCTTTTATTGTTACTCCTGGACTCTGTTGAAACTCGATGCCATGTAGAAGACAATGAACTCTTGAAGAATAATCGCTAGCATGGGGCCAGTCGAACAACAGGCCAGGTAAGCCCTATTGATTATTAGCCACAATGACTTTACCATGCAATATCACAAGCCCCAGTCCCAACCCAGACACACTGTTGTTTCATTATTACATACCAAAATTATGGTTAAAATGTCTTTCTTGTTCCTTGTGGAGTTTAAAATTAACAATATAGGGGAATACATGACTGAACAGGAAAATAAACTAACCTAACCAGTTGTCCAAAAAGCCATGCCAGGAATGTGGGAGTAAATTGGGGGAGGGTCTGGCTCATGGAAAAGTGTGCTGGAAAATCCAGCTCAAGCAGTTTGCTGTGTTTCGGAACATGACAGCTGGTTTCTGTTCAAACTGGCAGATCATCTTGGACTAGCTACCTAACTGACCTGTTCCGGCAGCTGGATATCCAATATCATGTCCTTAAGTTGGAAATGAACAGAAAATTCGGTTCCTTACTTCTGGTGAAATTCTGTAGATTTGTGGCAGATTGCCAAAAGAACATCCTTCTTGTTTTCCAAAGATGGTGGGATCAAGTAAATTAGCTCGGGGTCATCCAGTGCAGCGGCATATCCCTGCAGGACACAGACACACAAATAAACACAACCACCAAAACGTATCATTACTTCAGTGTCACATGATCCTTCAGAAATTATTCCAATTTGCCAATTTTCTGCTCAAGAAACATTTCTTATTATTATCAATGCTGAAAACAGCTGTGCTGCTTAATATTCTTGTGGAAACTGATGCTTTTTTCAGGAATAAAAGTATTCATATTTAAAATAAATAAATAAATAATAAATAAGAATTCTTACAGACCCTAAACGTTTGATATGTTCTACACAACTTGCAACAAGATAATATCCTGTTTCTGATTTTCTGATTTTCACATGCATGTACCTCTATGATGCTCTGCAGCTCTTCCACGTACAGCCTCTCCGTCTCAATCGAATTCATTCATAATGTGACTGTTGAGAAACATGAAAATCCATCAGTATTCGGTCACAAAAAAGCTCAGGACAGAACATCAGTGTGACAAGATATTTTTTTATGTAAGCTTCACTAACAGGGCTCCCAGAAAGCCATCAGGGTTGGTAAAATATACATTTTTTTAAAGGATATATATATATATATATATATATATATATATATATATATATATACCTTTAAAAAAAAAAAAAAAATATATATATATATATATATATACACATGCAGTTGTTTATGTAAACACAAACTTTTATTTTGGCATGCAATCGTGATTAAATTTATTTCTATATATATATATATATATATATATATATATATATATATACATATATATATATATATATACATATATATATATACACATATACATATATATATATATATATACATATATATATATACATATATATATATATATACATATATATATATATATATATATACATATATATATATATATATATATATATATATATATATATATATATATATATATATATATATATATATATATATATGTATATATATATATATTTATATGTGTATATATATATATATATATATATATATATATATATATATATATATATATATATTAATTAATATAACTTGACATCCGAAATAAAAGTTTGTGTTTACATAATATATGTGGGATGCACTGTGTATAATTATTTTGTATATATGTAAATACACACAACTGCATATGTGTATATATATATATAAGTAAAAAATATTATTATATATATATATATATATATATATATATATGTATATATATATATATATATATATATATATATATATATATATATATACATACAAAATAATTATACACAGTGCACCCACATATATTTATGTAAACACAAACTTTTATTTTGGATGCGAATGATTAATCAATGATTAATCGTTTGATAGCCCATATATATATATATATAGAAGAGTTTAGATGCAAAAGCCTCTAAGTGCCATTTGAAATTTTCTTCTAAAATGATCATTTTTATCAAGCTTGTATATTTAAGTTCATTAATTTCACTTAAATGGCAATGAAGATTACCTATTAATTGTCATTTAAGTGAAATTACTGAACTTAAATATACAAGCTTGATAAAAATTGGTCATTTTAGAAGAAAATTTCAAATGGCATTTAGAGGCTTTTGCATCTGAACTCTTCATATATATATATATATATATATATATATATATATATATATATATATATATATATATATATATATATATATATATATATATATATATATAATAGAAAAAAAATATTATTTTTTTTAATAAGCTAAAAATCTCTGATAAAGACTGTTTTACTTAAACCCTTTGGTATTTACCACTATCAAGCAAAAAGGCAGCTTGCTTTCAATCTTTGTGTCAACAGTAGACGCTGAACCCACATCTAGTTTGTTGTCTTGCACCCTAAAATTAAATGTTGAAATTTTATTCAATTTCCCATAACATGCTAGGTGCTAAAAATGACTCTAGGTATCAGATCTCATTTTGTCTTAACTAGTTCTTCTCTTAACACAGACGGCCAATGAATCGCATTTATTGTGCTGAGGTGCAGCCTTGCTTATGTGAATCAGATGACCCGAATTCCATGTTTCTGTCAGAGATGTCTCGCTTTTCACAGTTAGTTCATATGATAAAGTTGCCAATGTTTAAAAAGAGGGTTGTACTTTCCCCTTCCCACCCATCAGGAAACACTCCTGCTCAAATGCTCCACTAGTAGCTACACACTTCTGCTTTCAATACCGCAGTAACAATACTACTGAAATCCAGGGCTTTAAAACAAAGACTTCTGTATATTTTACTACATCATGGTATGGGCCACGCTCTCAATGGTAAGTTGTATATATTTGTGCAGTTCATTATAGAGTTTCTGCCCAGAGTTTTTCCAGAAAACAGCTAAAAGATTTAGAAGCCAAAATGTTTTTTCCATTGGTATGTCAAGCCTTAGAGACCTCATGCTAAATTTACACTGTAACTGTGGAGTATTGAATTTCACATGCGAAAAAACGAATGAGAGCGCCAAGCCCTTTAAACATGCTGTCCGCCTCATATGATTATTATCTAATAAAATGAACCTTTGCTTGGGCGTTTTTGCAAAGAGTCTCTTTGGGTGTATCTGAATTAAGTAATGCTAATGTTACATCAGAGAAATATTTTTAGAGATGAGTAACCAATGTTAAATGGAGTAGTTGAACAGGTTGTGAAGATTAAAAGGCATAAAAGCACAATTCAGTGTTGAAACGATTGAATGAATTCCAGAGAGCCTGTTAGAATAAGGAAACCAGTTTCACTTACTATCATTTAAAAAGCAGAAATGTGTTGAAATCTAAATAAAAAAGCTTTTTTAATGTAGAACTTTACTGTTGTAATCCTTGATTGCGCAAAAGAGCTGTAATACATTTAATGCAATGCATTTTTAAGCAAGTTTGGGTCAAAATGAAGGGGAAAAAATATGATGGATAGTCATGTAGACTTTGCTAAAGTAAATAATTGCACAGGCCGACTGTTGTGAGAAGCTGATCCAGTTTGACAGAAAATCCCCGCTGCTCCAGGCTCACATGCGTTTTGGGTTTGTGACATTATTATGAGTTTCATTGTTGCCGTGTCGCGCCTTTGAGTAGATTTGCTGCTGTAATGATCTTTTAGTGGTCGTGAATGTTTTGTACAGCACTCAGCAGATCAGCGCGTTCGGCGGTTTAAAGCCTTCTTTTATTCAACGTTGCGCTGAGTCGACGATTGCTTTCATTCACAAGATCGATTCGGCGAGTCCCCTTAAGGTTTTGAATAAGCTCTCGCAACAAATGGTGTAAACAGGCAGCATTTGTTAGAGAGGAATGTTGTTTTGAAAGCAAATAGGTGGAATGCCTGCCATATGCTTTTAAAGAAAAGACAGGCTTAACATGTTTTGAAACGGTGAAATATTCAGTAACACTGTAGTAAAGTCAGCTTGTTAACATTAGATTATGTTTTAACTAACATGAACTAACAGAGCTGTTACATTTGTTACGGTTAATGTTAGTTAATAAAAAAAAACTGCTGATTGCATGTTCAACTTTTGATTTTAATAATGTTGAAGCAAACATTGAAATTAACATTAACTAAGATACATAAATGCTGTTTTTTAGCATTGTTCATTAACTAAAGTAAAACCTTGTTGTAAAGTGTTAGCAAATATCTTAATAATATTTCTACACAAGCATTCAAATGTACGATTTTTATATGAATAATTTTAATCAGCTAGGAACGCATTGAAATGGATCAAAAGTGACAATAAAGACAAAATATTTCTATTTCAAATAAATTCTGTTCTTTTGAGCTTTCTATCTATCAAAAAATGTATCACAGTTTCCACAAAAATATGTAAACTGATAACAATAATTACTAATAATATTAACAAGAACAAATGTTTCTTGAGCACCAAAATCAGCATATTAGAATTTCTGAAGGATCATGAGACTCTGAAGATTGGAGTAATAAACTATCACTGTAAAAAAATGTTGGTTTAACTTAAAAAAGTAAGTAACCTGGTTGCCTTAAAATTTTAAGTTCATTAAAATGGAAAAAGGGAGTTAATACAATGAAGGAGATTGATTTAATAAACAGAAACTCAAAATGATATGTTATCTGAACTAAATAAATTATTTAAGTTGATTTGACAAAAGAAAAAATGTTGTGATTACTAATCATGAAAACATTTTTTTACAGTGGAACTATTTATGTATTTGTATTATTATTAATACAAGTAAAACATGCCAGATCATCTACACAAATTATACGCAGACAAGCAATAGGCAATTTAATGCAGTTTTTTGTAATGATTTCCATTACACAGGAATAGATGTTAAAACTTCATGCTGATTTGTACTCGGCTTTTGCTAAGATAAGCACAAACTAAGACGTAGAGTACAGTAAACTATGCTTCTCCATTCCTACACGCTTCTTTCCATATGGTGGTGTGACTCCCCTTCTGTCCGGCGTTAACGGCTGCAGTGTACAGTACTTGGTGCGTCTGCACACACGACAGCTGCAACTAGTCTCCCTAGTAGACCAGCACGAAAACTGTCCGGATTGAGCCAAGTAGGGGACATCTCTAGGGTCTTCAAGTGGGCACCTTCCATCCTCAGTGTTTCATTGACTAGCCCACGACACCTAAAGAGGGCTCTGACAGTGACTCTGGCGTCCCAGAGTCCCCCCCTCCGTCCCCCACTCAACTCAGCCCAGCTTACTGACCTTTATTTCCCTCCTTCTGTTGAGGTTCCTCGTAGCTCACATGTGACCTAACCACAATCTCACAATCTCTCCACAACCCAACCGTTCGCGCCAACCTGTTTGACTAAGGCTGTCGAGCCCCACTATCTTCGTTAAAGAAGGTTCAGTGACGAAGTACATTTATACATAAACTGTATACATTAAATAAGCAAACATCGTCCGGTTTATGAATGTGTGTACTCACACAGTGTGTGTGTGTATTGCTCAGTGGCGTGCGAAGTCGACTTTAAAAATGAATGCCTTTGCCTGCCTTATTAGACACAGTTCACCAAAGATGCTTTCAGAAATATAGCCTACATTTAAATACATTTTGGCGTTTGTTTGTGTCTGACTGCGAGCACATGTGAAGAGTTTGAACTCTTTCTAATCTGTGTCAATGGTTCCCTTTACATGCCTATGAATGCAAAACTCCACAGAGTCACTTTATTCCGACATTGTCTAATAATCCAAATGGAGTTGTATAAGTTACTATACTATAATTTTGTTTTGTGGTTTTCGGGCTAAAGATATAAGATACAGAAATAATGTTTGTCTCTTCTGTTTTTGTTGCAAGATATATATATATATATATATATATACACACGTCAGTTAAACGGGTTATTAAACGGCAATAACGCAAACCCATTTTAACAGCGTAAATTTTTTTATCGCGCGATTAACAGTCTTTTTGGCCTAGCAAACTTGGCCTAGCTCTGCACTATGAAACCCATTCATTTCAATGGCTTGCGTACATGCGAGGACGTTCTGTTGCTTCGTCGACCAAAAGCGCAAATCGGATCTAGCTAGACCGGAAACAAAACAACAGGCACGCCACACACACACTCGTTTGGGCTTGCGAGCCGGCCAAATAGTTGGTTAGCGTTATGTTTTGAGTGGATGGCGAGTGCGAGATGCCAAAATTAATGCTAATTTTACTTTTAAAAAGTTGCCAAATGGTTCCATTGACAAAATCAAAGTGATCTGTGTGTTTTGTCGTTGTGAACTGAGCTATCTTCATCGCAGCACGTCCAGTCTGAAATACTGCTTGATGATGGCCAAGCACACACTCGCATGCACACACACACACAGCTGATGCAAATTCTCTGCCCCCTCGTGCAATATCAGGACCTCGTCAGTATTTCTTTCACCCTTTTATTGATGGACAGTGTTACATTGTGTGAGAGATTATTTGCTCCAAGTGAGAATTTTAGTGTGAATTTGAACACAGTATATGCCAATGTTGCTTTCAATTAAAAACATTTTGCACAAAGCAAGCCGATCCACTTTTACATGTTGATAAGAGCATTAAAATGAGAAAAAAAATAAGGGGACAAAAGTCACACTTGTGCTCTTCGGTTAAAAATGACCGACCATAGGAAAGGAATGGGAAATTGACAAAAACACAAAAACTTTGAAATTTTTTGTGTACAATCTACAAATCGGCCACGATGCAGAAAAAAGTGCTCAGCATTGAAGGGGTGACACTCTAAAACATCAAGAGTGCAAAACAGACATACCCACCCCTACACGCACACACACACTTTTATACACAAAAACACCAATAAATTGTGATTAAAGAAATCTGTTTTGAATATTTAAAAATCACAGCTTCTTCAGAAAATTACGAAACTTGGTGGCTTTTATGGCATTGGGTAGCCTATGTGAACACACAAAAAAAACAAATTAGGTCATGATTCGAGCAATTTAAGTGGTCGTAAAAAAAATGAGTCACACTTTTGCTCTTCTGTCAAAAATGACCGACCCATAGGAAATGAATGGGAAATTGACAATAAAAAAAGTTATCTGAATTTTTGTATGTACAATCTACAAATCTGTAAAAAAGTACACCGCAGGAAAGGGGTGACACTCTACAACATCTAGAGTGCAAAACAGACACACCCACCAACACACACACACACACACACACACATACAAACACACCAATAAATTTTGATTTCAAAAAGTATGTTTTGAAGTTTTAAAAAACACAGCTTCATCGCAATGTTACGAAACTTGGTGACTTTTATGGCATTATGTATGTGAACACACAAAAAAATTGAGGTCATGATCTGAGCATGCTAAGTGGTCTTAAAAAAATAGTCACACTTGTGGTCTTTGGTCAAAAATGACCCCCATAGGAAATGAATGGGAAATTGTAAAAAAAAAATAATAATAAAAAAAATAAATAAAAAAATAAAATGTGAACTTTTGTACATTTTTTATTAAGAAATAGTTTTTGAGATTGTTTCAATTATATATTCAAATCCACCACCAACAACAAAGCTGGGAACAGCTTGGGAATTAACATGCCTCTCCATAGAGAGCAGTACATGCCATCTAGTGGTTACACCATGATTCTACGCTTTTTCCTATACTGTAACCAGATGGTGCTAAATTGTCTTCAAAAAAATTTTTTTTTCTGAAGGCCTAGACTATATTAAACTAAAATACTGCATTAATATTTAAAAAAAAATTATATATATATATATATATATATATATATTTTTTTTTTTTTCTCATGGCAAAAATAAACAATAAATATTGCATGAATATTAATAAATGCAATTAAATTGTCATTGTCAAAATACTAAATTAAAAAGAATAAATATTATAGAACAAAAATAAATTGCATTGGTTTTACTGGGATGGAGAAAGTTTCATTTTTAGGTGTCGGTCACTTTTGACCGGAAGATAACAAGTGTGACTCCGAAAACGAAGAGCACCTGAGGGTTAATCAAACATTTGGGCTTGTCCATATTCTACCCAAAGTTGGGTTAAAACAACCCAGCATTTTTAGAGTTTACAGTAGCTTACTGTAAATCATAATTATATGCAATCCTTTTGAAATAATCATTCTTCTTTCTTTACAGAACACAAATGCGGCATTAATGCAATACAGTGGACTGTCTTTGCATGGAAAGCAAATAACGGCAGACATTTTTTGCAAAAAGAAGTTTAAGAAAAAAAGACACAAAAATGAAAATGTTCAGGGTTAATTCTTCTGTTTGGCCAACACATCTGGAGTGAGATGACTATGACGGAACTATTTGTAAGCAGTGCATCTGGATCGCATTATCGGACTTGACGAGAGAGGGTTTGGGTGTGTGCGCAGCTTTAGCAGAATGTTCATAAATTACAGAAGGGTGAAAAAATGCCATTTTCTACGGCTCGTCTTGATGTGCTGTGTCATGTCAATCCTCATGGTTTGCTGGGAACAAGTGGACCACCACGTCGTGAGCCACGTGAAGTCGTACTCTACCGCCACTTGATCAACAGCTACGACTTCATCAACAAGAGCCTCAGCGGTCAGCCCGTAGGAAGCCGCCAGGTTTGGAGTTTTCCGTATTTGCTAAACAACAAGGACGTATGTAAGGACAAAGACGTGCTGCTCCTCCTCTTCGTGAAGTCCTCTCGTGAAACTTCAAGAGACGGCAGGCCATCCGCTCCACTTGGGGCGACGAGTCCTGACATAAGTCGCGAGCTGGGTGTTCTTGTGAAGGTGGTGTTCGCTACTGGGTGCTACCCCAGGCGTGTTCACTAATAAGTCACTGCTGAAAGACTTGCAGAAGGAACATGTAAACCATGGTGACCTGATTCAGCAGGATTTCCTAGACACATTCCACAACCTCACTGTGAAACTTCTGCTTCAGTTCCACTGGACGCATGAGAACTGCGCCCATGCCCACTTCCTCATGACCGCGGACGACGACGTCTTCATTCACATGCCCAATCTGGTGCGCTACCTCCAGGACCTCAAAAGTAGGAACGTGCGCATCTCTGGGTCGGCCATGTGCACAAGGGGCTCCTCCCATTCGCCGAAGGGACAGTAAGTACTACATGCCTTTTGACATGTACCAGTGGTCCTCCTACCCACATCACACCGCCGGGGCAGGGTACGCGGTCTCTGGCGACGTGGCAGCCAAAATCTATCAGGCCATGCAGTCTCTTAACGCCTCTATGCACATCGATGATGTCTTCATGGGCGTCTGTGCCATTGCGGCGGGCGTCTCGCCTCAGGAACACGTTCACTCTCGGGGGAGGGAAAACGCCCTATCACCCGTGCATCTACGAAAAAGCTGTATCACTTTCTCACGGATACTAGGATCGATATCAGGTATCTGTGGAAGGTTGCAACCTCACCACAGGTAGAAGATATTTCGTCTGGATTGGTGGGGAAACTGTACTGTACAGCTGTGAAAATGATGCTGCTGTGTAAGCCGTACTTTACAAACACGTATTCATGCATGGGAGCATTTACATAAAGCGCTGTGAGCTCTGTGAAGTCCAAGCAGTATTTCATTTTCTTTTTTTTGTTGCCGTTTATATTTGCTTTAAATGTTATCTGACATTTCCTGAATAAAGATAAATGCTATGCGCCCTAAGCATATGTTTAGCACCTCTTCTTTCTTTTTATATATATATTTACTTTTTGTTGCATTGTTTTTCAAATCAGTTAGAATGATGAAAAATACTAAAGGGGGTCGCACATCCGGCCTTGCCGCGCCGCGTCGCGCAGCGCCACGTCTTTAAAATTCGAACACATTATTCTCTATGAGTGTACACACACCGGCAGCGCCATTCGGCGTCTGTCCGCGGCGCCCAGCGACGGCTCAGGACCGGGTTCAAAACCCTGCAGCGCCACAGATAGCGCCATTTACATAGTTTTATATCAAATTTAAATTATTTTTGTCTCAAATCATTGCTGATGGGTTCTCGCCCTGATCTGCAATATACATTTCGTTTTGCATTCATTTACAGAAATCAGCTGCTTGAATGACAATTGCTGATGTTATTGGATTTTTCAGGTGAGATTCTCAATTCATTCAGTTAACGGATGCTCTGAGGTAAAGTTTTCAGACTGCAGATCTCAGCAACGATTGTATTTAATTGTGCAGTACAATAATTACATAGAACAGACATTATCTTCATCTCCTGTCATTAAACATTACAATATTGCTGGCCATACACTGATGAGAAAGTGCGCATCCGGTGTGCGATACCTTGAGTTGTCCTAGACGCGACACGGCGCGGCGCTGGCGCTGCGCATCCGGTGTGCGACCCCTTAAGATTTGCTGAGAATAAGAATTACAAAAAATGACAAAACTAGGATAGAAGAAAATTAATACATAAAATGAAATGAAAATATTACTATTTAATCAAATTAATATTTTCTGTTTATCATCATTAAAATAATTTTAAAAGGCAAACAAAAAAATGTATGGTGCTAATAATGGCCATTCCCCTTTTTTGGTATAGGGTGAAATAGGCTTGACCATGTTTTTGTGAGATCTAGCTGAGACAAGATACTGTGAGAAAAGATGTTTCACTGTGGCATGTTATTATAGAACTAATACGTTTTAATGGAAATAAAAACTACATATCTTTCATGTTGAAATTATATGCCTCTGCTGAAAGCTTTCAAACAGCAAGAGGACATTTTAATGAGCAAATGTTATAAAATGGTGCTACTGGTAAAATATAAAGTTATATTTTGCTTCAATAAAACAAAGTGTATTGAGATTTATTGCATATTGATATTATGATGACAATTTACTCTCAATTCCCATCATCTATAAAACAATTCTTGACACTGTAAATGTGAAATTACTGTATTACAGAATAGGAGAATATCCATTGAGAATAATAAGAAAACAGTTGTTTCTACAAGAAGAATTAAAAGCTTCAATATGCTTCAGTCTTTGCACAAATAATGCAAAATGGTGCATGTTTAAATTACTTAATTACAGTATAATGAGCTAAAGAAACACAATTACTGTACATTTTGTCAGTTAACAAAAGAAAAGTTTTTTTTTTTTAAGTTGCGAGTTGTTTTCTGATCATTTTCACAAAACTTTCATGGCCCACACCACAGAATATTTTGTTGAATGAATATCTGAACATGCAAGAAGAATTTTTTACATTAAAATAATGCTTTCAAAATCGTTTCAGTGGTTCCATCAAGTCATGACATGGTGAATGCACTTACGCCACAGCTTTGCGGTCCTTTATCTGATATATCCATCTATGTATACTTGCCAGATCGGGTGAGACATAAAGAAACTGGCAAATTTACGGCAAGAGTTAGATTGCCAATAGCTGGAGTGTACCAGTATGACTACAACTACACTTTCATAAAGTCATGCATACTACTTCTACCTTGTCTGTGGACAAATAAGCAACCAGGCCGGTGAAAACCAGCCAAAAACAAGTGACTTTTTCTCTCATAGAGACAGTAAAAAAACTTCTCAAAAAAATAATAAATAAATACACGTGTGCACAGTTCCACACAATCCGTGGACGGAAATGGTTTAAAACTGGGTACAGATTGTCAATTTACATGCACCTGGACAGATTGAGAAACTGTGAGCAGTTTTGCTGTGCACATGGTAGCCTGTACAGCTTGGCTGTTCATCCAGGTGTTAGTACTGAACCCAAATAAAATCTTACTGAAAGCTCATTTTTGAGATATCAACCTAAATTTGGAACATAACTTCTTCAAATTTTTGACTTACATTTTCTTGCAGTTTTAGAGTAAAACATATTCTGTAACATATACATTTTATATAAAATATAAATAATTATATTTTTACATTGTTCATTTTCATAAACTTTTCTGTTTCACTTTCATAATTTCATAATACTTCTCCTCAACAATAATCTGGCAAATGTCTTCTTTAAAACAAGAACCAAATAATTCTATATATTCCAAAGCATTTTTGAATTACAACCATTTAAGTTTGATGTATTATGATTTTCATGTCTATGCGAAAAAAGGGGAGTGACAGTTAAAGGGTTAAACTATAATATCAATATCTATAATATCTAAAAAATAATGCATATATAAAAACTCACCTACAGTCAAGTCACCATCAGTCGTGACTCGCATGTTATTGTCATTTAAATGTAAAAAAACAACAACAAAAAACGTTGTTCCACTGATTGCCCCAGCTCTTGCCTCCTGATTGGCTAGTAACTCATTGCCATCTGTGGTCCAAGCCAATGAGAAGAAGCAGGATGTGGGTGGGAAAAAATGTGAATGTGGAAAGGGAGAGAGGGAACAGGCAAGACAAAACTCCTGACATTAAAGAAACATATAAAAAAAATATCTGTCTTGGCAACAAGCTGCCAACAAGCCCAAATAAGCAACTAACAACTTTAGACACAAGCCCGAAAAAGTTGCCCTAACCCCGCGACTACCAACATTTGTAAGCGAATAAACAAGCCCAAAGCTCCGCTACAATCAGCCGGACTTGGCAACACTGGAGAGCATGTGCATGTGCTGCGAAATAGGCTGCGATAGGATAATGATTTACGACCGTACAATTCCGCTTCAAACCTGTAGGGGGCGACCGCAAAAAAGAGTCACTTGTGTGCTTTAAAAGAAATAACAGAGCCTGTGCTTTTAAACAAACAAAATCATGCATTTTTTTTAACACATTGAATGTGGGTAAATTTCACAAAAAAAGCAACATTTTTAACAAAAAGCTGAAAAAAGTGTTTCTGTCAAAGACATGCATTCGCAATCAAACATAGGCCGAGTAGATTGCCAGTCCATCAACACCCTCAAAGCTTGCAAAGTCCTGTATCTTCTGACACATTTCAGTTCAATAATGGTAGGCAGTTTTGATTTATTTGCTGTTCGATGATCACAGTTAGCTTATGTGTTTCTGTTCATTCTCCGCTGGTTTTTCGATCAGGAGATTTGGTATTCTTTCATGCGGTAATTATCGCCCCTACTCATATATTAGTGAAATGACATTGCCAGGAAAATCAGTCAAATAGTGGAAGAGTTAATTCGATTTTGTGCTGAGACTTGATGAATAATTTTGTTGCATTAAAAGTTGTGCAGTCATTATTGTCGGCTATTTCTGTGATCTCATGTGATTGACAGGTTGTACTGCCTCACGTTGAAAACACATCATCAGAGAAGATATGTTGCTGGAATGGGAAAGGGAAAGTTATTTTCATTAAAGATTAAAGGGAAACATTAAGAAACTAATGGTGTAATAATAATAGCACATTGATAAATAATTTATAATACTTAGATTTTTGATTAGGATAGTAATTGTTGTAAATAGGTGTTATTTTTCATTTTCGAAGTAAAGAAAATACCTGTTAATGTTTAGTTTTAACCTTAACCAGTTAAATTTGAAATTGTTGTTACCATTTTTAAGGTATTATGCTGATACTATTATATTGTATGTTGCTTAGCTCAATGAGAAGCAGCTGTACTAATGTCAGTAACAAATTATTTCTTCTTTGTCGAATGCACTTGCACGCTATGTGCTTGACCTAGTTTCTATTCGTGTGTCAGTTTAAATCAGTTCACCTGTTGATCGTTAATCAACTCATTAGATCCCTCATTTTGTTCAGTTCATTGTCCAGTCTAGTAATTGTTTATAGGCTGATTTATGCATTTTGCTATTATTGATTAAATCTATTCCTGGAGAGCTTCCTTTCACTACATGCTTCTTGCAACAGCCACCGTGACACTGTCACTAAAGGAACTCATGTGACACTGCACAACATAACCACTTAACCAAATATTAACCATTAATATCTGTCTTTTTGATGACATTGTGGAATGTACTCATTTTACTAATGGCACATATACATAAAATGACTAAATTTATATTATTTGTATCTTAATTCAATAAAACAACTTTATCATATCTAACGGACTATTAAAGTTTTTTGTTACTATAAAAACCTTATTAAGGAGAAGGTATTCCTTGAAAAACAATAGAATTTGAAGTGTTCAGATATGGCTGGTAAACTCTAGCTGAGAGTCTCATAGATATAAATCGTGTATGCTCTAAAAGAGAATAACTTAACAAGGCTAGCTGAGCTAAGGTTGGTAAAGTAAGAGATTACTGCTTTTTCTTGCTTTGCAGTATAACACCACCAGTTAACTTCCAGAAAATGAACACAATGCATGATATTTTTAATGGATAAAGATGAAGAAAGTAGGTGTAATCTAATCACTTCTTCTTCCACAGGAAATGCAGTCAAACTTGATGTGTTTTTATTTCTGCACTAAAGGAACTATACCCACATCTAAGCTCTGGAAGCAGGTTCCAGCTGTTGGTGGCACAATAGTGAAACGCCATTTCATTTTGGATTTGCAGTGTGTTTTCATATTTGGTTGCATTGTGAGTATTTGCAGTGTGTTTTTCTGTATTTGGTTGTCGTTCGTGAGTATTTGCAGTGTGTTTTTGTATTTGGTTGCATTGTGAGTATTTGCAGAGAGTTTCTGTATTTGGTTGCGGGTAGAGTGTCAAGGATGTGGGTAGAGTGTCGAGACAGGTGACGCGCCATATCACCATATTTGTTGATCCTGGAACAACATTCTGGTCACGATCTGAGGTGTTATTCACAAAAAAAATATTCCCATTGGATTTAGAAGAAAATGTAATGGGTAGGGTTAGGGGTAGGGATAAGGTTAGAACACAATTTTGTTGTTCCAGGATAAACCAGATAAGTTGATCCCAGGAACATGACTTACTTGGGGAGATGAAATGCGTGTGTTCATAGCATGTGGATGTTTTAGGTGCTGCACTGTTTAGCCATAGTGACTATCCTATGCTGGTGTGGTGGGGTGCAGACTAACCTTGGAGATACAGAGGACCTGTATTTGGTTGGGTTGTGAGTATTTGCAGTGTGTTTCTGTATTTGGTTGGGTTGTGAGTATTTGCAGTGTGTTTCTGTATTTGGTTGGTTTGTAAATATTTGCCAGCACGTTTCTGTATTTGATTGCATTGTGAGTATTTGCAGCGCGTTCTGTATTTGGTTGCATTGTGAGTATTTGCAGCGCGTTTCTGTATTTGGTTGGGTTGTGAGGATTTGCAGTGTTTTTGTATTTGGTTGCATTGTGAGTATTTGCAGCGCGTTTCTGTATTTGGTTGGGTTGTGAGGATTTGCAGTGTGTTTTTATATTTGGTTGCATTGTGAGTATTTGCAGTGTGTTTTCTGTATTTGGTTGCGTTGTGAGTATTTGCAGTGTGTTTTTGTATTTGGTTGCATTGTGAGTATTTGCAGAGAGTTTCTGTATTTGGTTGCATTGTGAGTATTTGCAGTGTGTTTTTTATTTGGTTGCATTGTGAGTATTTGCAGTGTGTTTCTGTATTTAATATGCATTGTGAGTATTTGGCAGCGCGTTTCTGTATTTGGTTGCATTGTGAGTATTTGCAGTGTTTTTGTATTTGGTTAGGTTGTGAAGTATTTGCAGTGTGTTTCTGTATTTGATTGCATTGTGAGTTTTGCAGTGTGTTTTGTATTTGGTTGCATTGTGAATATTTGCAGTGTGTTTCTGTATTTGGATAGGTTGTGCGTATTTGCAGGGTGTTTTTGTATTTGGTTGCATTGCGAGTATTTGCAGTGTTTCTGTATTTCATTGCATTGTGAGTTTTTGCAGTGCGTTTCTGTATTTGGTTGCATTGTGAGTATTTGCAATGTGTTTTTGTATTTGGTTGCATTGTGAGTATTTGCAATGTGTTTTTGTATTTGGTTGCATTGTGAGTATTTGCAGTGTATTTCTGTATTTGGTTGCATTGTGAGTATTTGCCATGTGTTTTTGTATTTGGTTGCATTGTGAGTATTTTGCAGTGTGTTTCTGTATTTGATTGCATTGTAAGTATTTGCAGCACGTTTCTGTATTTGGTTAGGTTGTGAGTATTTGCAGGGTGTTTTTGTATTTGGTTGCATTGTGAGTATTTGCAGTGTGTTTCTGTATTTGGTTGCGTTGTGAGTATTTGCAGTATGTTTTTGTATTTGGTTGCATTGTGAGTATTTGCAATGTGTTTCAGTATTTGGTTGGTTTTGTCAAAAAATATTGCAGCATGTTTCTGTATTTGATTGCATTGTGAGTATTTGCAGCGTGCTTCTGTGTTTGGTTAGGTTGTGAGTATTTGCATAGCGTGTCTGTATTGGTTGTGTTGTGAGTATTTGCGGCACATGTTTCCATACTGATGAAGATGGTTTTTTTCCTTTCTAGTGGTTTTTCTATTTGAATGTGTTTCTTCAGTTGAGCTCTCTCAGCCACCATACTTAATAGGCTGTGAGCGTATTTATTTGGGTTAAAGGAGTAGTTCACTTTTTTTTTAAAAATTGCTGATAATTCTACTCACACCCATGTCATCCAAGATGTCCATGTCATTCTTTCTTCAGTTGAAAGAAATTAAGGTTTTTGAAGAAAACATTCCAGGATTTTTCTCCATATAATGCACTTTACTGGTAATCAAACAGTTCAAGGTCCAAAAGACAGTTTCAGTGCAAAATTTAAGTTTTATAAGCTCAAATAGTCACCTTGCTCTGTTCTGTAATGCGCATTCGTGACTCTCCTGTTCGAACTCTTTCTTAAAAATGAACACATATTCTTCCGAGTCAATTTGTTCCATTCGTTCCTGTTGAATGAACCAAATGATACGAAAAAAGATTTGTTCATTTTGAAATAAATGAGTTTATCAAAAACCTTAATTTATTTTCGACTGAAGAATGACATGGACATCTTGGATGGCATGGGGGTGAGTAAATTATCAGAAATATTTTTTTTTAAAGTGAACTACTCCTTTAAAAGGGTTTATATTTGGACTATTTTAGACTGAACGGGACAATAACCGCTGCGGATAGCCTAGGTCTGTTTCACGCATTAGATTCATTAAGCTCAAAAGTTACAAAGTAAGAGCTTTTGAAAAGACTATATTTTGCAGGCGAAGTTGATGAGGTCAATTGATTTCACAGACATCAGTATGCACTGTGTTGAATCAAATACCAGCATAGAGACTAAACTCACACCATTTTATCAAGGCGAAAAAGCACTGCTGATGTGTTTTCACAACTCAAAAAAGATAAATCACTTATAACACCCAGCAAAAGTGTGTCAAAATGAAATGTAAAAAGCAGAAGCAGAAGCAGCAACAAGCCTGG
Organism: Hybognathus amarus; assembly: GCA_030378365.1. Lineage (NCBI taxonomy): Eukaryota > Metazoa > Chordata > Actinopteri > Cypriniformes > Leuciscidae > Hybognathus > Hybognathus amarus. The sequence goes on along the minus strand of JAQIUQ010004022.1, from coordinate 254,002 downwards.
GAAGAAAAATACAAATTATAAATTCTGTAGTGAAATTAGAAACTGTAGTCATGGTCGCAAGAACAAAGTAGTAGACGTGTCTATTGTGGAGAATATCCGTGTTTGAAATCAGTAATAAAACTCAACAGGGGCAGGTTTGTTTTGACCTGGGCCCAAGACTAAGATTGAAAATAATAACTGGTATAAGATACAATAAAAACTAGTTAATCCTGTATTCTGAAATGCATGAGGTTAACGCGTGTCATTTAGACACAGTGCTGGCATGTGGGCTTGTGTGGCCCTAGGCGGCACGTCATGTAAAAAGGCCCCACTTGAGTAAAAACTATCATAACAATTTTATGAGTGAAGAGAAAGCACGTAAAAAGACACTATTATTTTCAACATACATAATGTATGACAAAAATATTTTGAGTGCAAGTGAGCTTGAAAAATAAAAATAACATACATATGCACAAAACACAAATAATAAATACAAACTTTGTTGAACTGGACATAAAAACAATATACACATACACTCACCGGCCACTTTATTAGGTACACCTGTCCGAACTGCTCGTCAACACTTAATTTCTAAGCAGCCAATCACATGGCGGCAACTCAGTGCATTTAGGCATGTAGACATGGTCAAGACAATCTCCTGCAGTTCAAACCGAGCATCAGTATGGGGAAGAAAGGTGATTTGAGTGACTTTGAACGTGGCATGATTGTTGGTGCCAGAAGGGCTGGTCTGAGTATTTCAGAAACTGCTAATCTACTGGGATTTTCACGCACAACCATCTCTAGGGTTTACAGAGAATGGTCCGAAAAAGAAAAAATCATCCAGTGAGCAGCAGTTCTGTGAGCGGAAATGCCTTGTTGATGCCAGAGGTAAGAGGAGAATGGCCAGACTGGTTCGAGCTGATAGAAGGGCAACAGTGACTCAAATAACCACCCGTTACAACCAAGGTGGGCAGAAGAGCATCTCTGAACGCACAGTACGTCGAACTTTGAGGCAGATGGGCTACAGCAGCAGAAGACCACACCGGGTGCCACTCCTTTCAGCTAAGAACAGGAAACTGAGGCTACAATTTGCACAAGCTCATCGAAATTGGACAATAGAAGATTGGAATAACGTTGCCTGGTCTGATGAGTCTCGATTTCTGCTGCGACATTCGGATGGTAGGGTCAGAATTTGGCGTCTACAACATGAAAGCATGGATCCATCCTGCCTTGTATCAACAGTTCAGGCTGGTGGTGGTGGTGTCATGGTGTGGGGAATATTTTCTTGGCACTCTTTGGGCCCCTTGGTACCAATTGAGCATCGTTGTAACGCCACAGCCTACCTGAGTATTGTTGCTGACCATGTCCATCCCTTTATGACCACAATGTACCCAACTTCTGATGGCTACTTTCAGCAGGATAATGCGCCATGTCATAAAGCTGGAATCATCTCAGACTGGTTTCTTGAACATGACAATGAGTTCGCTGTACTCAAATGGCCTCCACAGTCACCAGATCTCAATCCAATAGAGCATCTTTGGGATGTGGTGGAACGGGAGATTCGCATCATGGATGTGCAGCCGACAAATCTGCGGCAACTGTGTGATGCCATCATGTCAATATGGACCAAACTCCCTGAGGAATGCTTCCAGCACTTTGTTGAATCTATGCCACGAAGAATTGAGGCAGTTCTGAAGGCAAAAGGCGGTCCAACCCGTTACTAGCATGGGGTACCTAGTAAAGTGGCCGGTGAGTGTATATATATATATATATATATAAGATATATAAAAGATAAATAAAAGGCTACAGATCAGCCAATATTTCAGTGTCTAAAAAGTGTAACATTCAACATACATATGTAAAAATATTTAAAGATATTTAAACAAATAAGAGTGCAAGGATCCTTTTCGTAAGGATAGTTTCTGACACCACTTAATACATTTACCCCTTTTGTGATTTTCACTGGAAATCTCTTGTGTAGTGCAAGACACTCTTTCTCAATAGACATGTTTTTACCTGCGTCTGTTTGAAAGCGACTCTTCTGTTTCATTGTTCATGAGAACATGACTCTGAAACCACCTTGGCCTCCTTCATGCATTACCTCAATCTGTGAGAAACCACAGGAAGACAGAAAATGCATGTTAAAGAATCAATTTAAGTAAAACAGAGGTTATGTATTCTGAACGTATAATTTGCAATGATAAATACACTTTTTTTATTAAATACAATTATTATTACATGCAAGAACTAAGGTAAAAATCTATTACAAAAGTCCTCTATAAACAATCTTCAAACCAGTTGTATTACTGCAATAATTATTTATCCCTTAACGCAGTAAGTAAAGGATTTTTTTTTAATTTAATAACAGTTACTTATAATAGAATTGCATTATATACTCTATAGACTATAGAGCTAATCTATATAAAACAATAGTGGATTTAACATAAAAAATTTGTGTCTAATGTTAAAATGTATTCAATACAGTCTTTCTCCTTTTAAATATTTTGCTCAGTTCTATTAATAATTTAAGCAATTTTATATCATTTATTTAAAACGAATTTTAAAAAGCAGTTTCATGTTCTTCCTTGTATTGTTCAACTGATCGAGGTTGAAATGGGATTTAGTAAATAACTAGTGCAATACTTTTTAGTAGAGAGCAATTTGTATAGTAATCTAATTACACTATTAAAGGGTCATGAAACCCCAAACCAAATTTTCTGAGATTTTAACAAAGGTATGTGTGTTGAACACCATTGAAGACAATGTTATCATCTGTTAGTTTTAATAATAGGGTTAAAATTGTTAAATTTGAGTTTTTTTCCACTTTTTTCATCCTCTGGGTTTAAAATCTTCATCGGTGTCCACGTCATCGGCTGTGACGTGGCCGTGCACTGTGAGTGCGCTGATCGACTCATCTGTGTCTCCATAATCATTAATGCGACTGAGTTTTCTTATCCTATGAGAAGACACGTCTCTTAATTATTCATGACACCACGTGGATCTTTCCAACGGCAGACATGTCATGGTGCGTTCACACTCGGACACGAATAGCGTGTCAGGGGCAAATGATTTCAATGTTAAGTCAATGCAAGATGCGTTACGCGCGTAAAAAATTCCTGCGGTGCGAATGAGGCGTAGAGTGCGGCGCGGAAGATGTGAATACTCCTCGTTCGCGCGAATTGAGCGTCTGACGCATTAAGTGCGAATGGTTTAGTTAATTCGCGTTGCCGGCGAGTCGAAAATCTGAACTTTGGCGTCAATTCGCTGCGTTAACCAATCAGGAACCTGCTGCTTGCTCACGTGGTGAAGCATCTGGATGCTTCAATAAATTATTTTTGTAATATGCCTAAATGCATGATGGGATTATGCACAACAAAGCAAATATTTTATCACTTAAAACGTTATTTCTATATACGAGACATGTTCATTTTGTATTGAATGGATATTCATTCCACATCTAGATTATATGAAATAGTATTATGATGTAAAGACAACCAACATACATGTGCATAAATTCGTGTCTGGACGTGAGAGAAAAAAAATTAAATAATAAAAAATAAATAAATCACAGGACAGGTTAATAACTTTTGAAGGCTGGCTCTATTTATCATCAAAACAAAAATAAATGACAGCTAGATTAGATGGATGAGGGCGAGGGTGATCCTCGCTCTGATGCGGGACCACAGGTCATCAAACTGGGCACGTGACAAGCGGAAGTACTGCTGACAGCGGCCGTCATCCAGCGCAACAGCTCCTCCAAACTCGCCAGAACTCCGGTGGACACAAATATATGGTGCCGATGATCCCCACGCCGCTGTTCTGCTCTCCAGAGTAAATGCAGAGCGGCTGACTCTCCAATGCATGCTGATCGGCATAAAAAATGGCCGCCAACGAATTCCAAGTCTGCACGCGTGAAATTTCGCTTCAAACTTTTGCTTTTACTCGCGTCAGTTTTACTCTTGACACGCAAATTAACACAAAGTGGTCAAGCGTCAGACTGAGACGCGTCAGGCGCGAATTTGACACGCAATTCGCTGACCGGTGTCACATTGGGACACAGTAGATGAGATCATGGACGTGATCATGGGATACGGGAAGTGTTTGTTTTCATGGTGCAAAGTCCAAGTGCTTTGAATATGTTTCCCGCGATGCTGGAAGGGCTAGACTCTGGCTCTGGAACGGTTGGTTTGCCATCAACCACGGAGGCATCTAAACAAGATCTAAACTATAGTGTGTGCCGCAACATTTTCTCGAGAGAGCTGCGAGAATTGGAGAATGGTGGATTTCGCCTTGTTGACAACTGATCCAAGCCACATCTTACGAGAGATGCGGTCTCCTGAGGACTTTTCTATCCCTTCAGAGGTGTGTAGGTGTGTGTGTCTAAAATGAGAAGTCATCCACCTCCGCAGAGCCATCTTTATTATGAGGGTTCAGGGGGCGTGTAGATCTATGCACGGAACAATTTTTTTAAAGCGGAAAATTTATATTTTTTTTCTGAAATGCATGTATAGTGTCTATATGAGTGTCTAATGACATTATAATTATACATGTAGCCTACATTAATACTTTAGGCTAATCTATGTAGCAGGGCATTCACTGTTACTTTTGAAAGGACAATAATAAAGTGTCAATGTATTTCATAAAACTTTAACTTTGCCAGCTATATAAAAAAAAAAAAAATCGAGCATTTCCTCACATTTTACCACTGCTTTTTAGTGACAGTCGATATGCATGGGACATTGACAGTGATGGCCATAACACACCTACTCCCTTCCTTCTTCTCACAGCTAGCCACGCCCATTTAAGTTGCATTTTTCAAAAAGATTGAGAGCTGAGACTTGAGCTGAAAGAGGGGGGTTTCATGACCCTTTAAAGGAATTAGTAGCTAGTAATTAATTACTTTAGAGACTGTAAAATGTGATGGTAAAAAACTGTATATTGGTTAGTAGCAAGTTCTTTTAGTTGGCAGTAACACTTTTGGGCATTGCAACTAATGCTTTGTTACACAAGGTTGAGAGCTGATCCCAAAAAGAAAATGCTATGACTTTCAGTGAACTGAATGACTAAAAAAAACCCTACAATTTCCGTCTTTTCATTTCTTTTCAAACTACTACACATGTACTACAAGAGCCTTATTTATTCATCCCATTTACTTGAATTTTTTATGCAGTTTTTTTGGTGCAACACTGCTACGAACTATAACTGTAACTTTGCAACAAGTAAACTACCAGCAGACTGTCTTAGTATCTGCTAACACTTAGTTGCTTTGCAACTACATGCCAATGTATTCTACTGAACCCTAACCCAATAGTCCACTAATACTCCAATGAGAGTTAGTTAACATGTAGTTGCAAAGTTACTTGTAGTCAGTAGAATGTCTAAAATGCATGATCCAAAAAGTGTAACCTAGCTAATTCCAGACTAAAACTACATTTTTTATACATTTTTTATTTTTATTTCAAAGAAAGGCTGATGTACCTTGATGCCACCTTTGGCTTTGCCAATATTTTTCCTCCTTGCAAGCTCTGCATCACTGGGCTGCTTATTGGTAACTGGCGTTCTCTCTGTAGGTTTGCGATTTGATGCTGTAGAGTTTAGAACATAATTAGACAAGCTGGAAAGCCTTCATATTTACCACTTAAATACTTCAGGGTACAAAGTGTAACTTTCATTTTTTTTCTTGTCAGAAACATCAAGTGCATTAACTTCAACAAAACTTCACTCAAAGAACTAAAAGATTATGATCTCGAAATGAGGACATGCTTCTGGGAAAAATGAGTAGTAAGTATATAAAAAGGACCACAAACCACTGCGATGGATTTCTGTGAACATACAGCTGGTTTACTCACCAGTTGCAGTGGGTGGTGGGGTTTTAGGTGAACTGCGTTTTGGTGAAGATTCTGGTCGAGGTGCAACAGGTTGCACTGGCCTCGTTTGCTTTGTAGACAGCTTTTTCAGACTTGCATGTCTTTTCTCAAATATCTCTTGAACATCATCTAGCCTTTTAAGAGCAGTTTGGGCTTTGCTCTGCAAGGGAAGGAATAAAAGATATAAAATACAAGTTATTTATCAGGAGAAGATGAGTAGTATCATTAAAGCTACAGTGAGCTCCAGAATTCTAAAACCAAATTAAAAATATAAAATCAAGAATCTTGTTTAGTCTAAAAGGGTAAAAAAGGTAAACCATAGAAATATTGAAGAAACATGATTTAGTATTTATATATTAGAAAATAATTAGTATTCAGTACTATTATTGAATATTAAAGGTGCTCTATGCGATTTTTAGCGGCCACTCAGTGGGGATGTTTCAGAATGCAAACAAGCGCCTCGTGCTTGTGTGCGTGATCTATCTCAGAGAGCGAGCATTCACTACACGGCCACACGGAGACTTTCAACGCGACGGCGAAATCATCACACAACATGCTGGAAACTAATGTAAACTCTCACTGCAGGTACAATAATAGCCTACTTTTATCAGCTTGACGTTGAACTAATGCTCTGTGCTCGTCCATGTCATGATAATGTTACAATAAACTGCTGTGCATTTAGCCGACATGTGATGTAGCATGAGCCATTTCTCTAACTTTTCGTGTATCTTTCACAATCAGCAATGTCAACATCGGTGAATGTATAATATGATAACGAAAACGGTTAGTGAACTAGACTGAACAGTTTCAGTGCATCAGTAAGATCGTAGGAAGTGACATTACTGCTGGAAATGTGTATAAACAATATGACAGTAGTGGATGAGTGACGTTAGTCAGTAGATCTATGAAATCAAAGTAAGTTGCATTCTAAAGTATCCGAACTTTCTGTTATCCTGGAACATTTCTTTGTATTCATGTCATGTGTCATGTAGAGTTTACCTTGCTATTGCACTAGAGTTTACTATGTTGATCCGCGTTTCTGTCGTAAGTCCGATCAGATTCACGTTTTGCCTGACGAGCTTGAGCAGATAAAACTTTTTTGTTTATTATATTTATGTGGAGTTTGTGTTGGAGTCTGTGTTGTGTTGGAGGCAGGACGTTTTGGGAGTTATCAGACTCCGTGTCGTCAGCTGAAGTGCCGTGGTCGCATCTCGCATGTTTGACTGTAGGATAGAGAGGCTAGAGCTGAGGCTCGGGAGCGCGAATGCACGTCACATCCGAATGGATTTCGCAGGAAATCTAACTCGAGACCTCACATATAAATATGAATATTGGCCTTCAGAAGGTAATAGCAAAACTCTAAAAGTGGATCATTGCAATGTGTGATTACAACCCCTTCAAACACAGGCAATAAAAAGGATTTCATTTTATAAAATAAGTTACATAGAGAACCTTTAAGAGTTTAGAAATAAGTGCTGTCATCATTAAAGCAACAGGACACACACACACACACACACACACACACACACATATATATATATATATATATATATATATACATACATACAGTACATACATACATACATACATACACACACACACACACACACAGATCAGCTAAAGGATTACTAGGAACACCATACTAATACTGTGTTTGACCCCTTTCGCCTTCAGAACTGCCTTAATTCTACATGGCATTGATTCAACAAGGTGATGAAAGTAAGCACTTATTGGTAGGATAGCATCTTGCAGTTGATGGAGATTTGTGGGGATGCACATCCAGTGCACAAAGCTCCCGTTTCACCACATTCCCAAAGATGCTCTATTGGGTTGAGATCTGGTGACTGTGGGGGCCATTTTAGTACAGTGAACTCATTGTCATGTTCAAGAAACCAATTTGAAAATGATTTGAGCTTTGCGACATGGTGCATTATCCAGCTGGAAGTAGCCATCGATGCATTTAAACGATGACCAATTGGCACTAAGGGGCCAAAAGTGTGCCAAGAAAACATTCCCCACACCATTACACCACCACCACCAGCCTGCACAGTGGTAACAAGGCATGATTGATGCATGTTCTCATTCTGTTTACGCCAAATTCTGACTCTATCAAATTGAGACTCATCAGACCAGGCAACATTTTTCACATAACATAATTGCTTCAATGTGAAATTGAACAGATGTTCCTAATAATCCTTTAGGTAAGTGTATATATAAATCGATTCAGTGCTAATTTGATCTAATAGTTGAAAGTGTTTTTTTATATATTTCTAAATGATTTTCAAGGTCAAGGTTTTGTTCAAGGTAAATTAAAGCAACAGTTTTTCAATAACGGGAGAACATGTAAAAGTATGGTATTTGGCAAAGGCTGCTGGGGAGGGAAGGCACAATAATTAATTGATAATAATTAGCTGGCTGCCTTTTCCATTTGTTGACATGGCATGGTTAGAGACAGATAGTAAATATCATTACATTAGGTTGGGTTTCCAACATAAGAATAATCACTATGTTTATAACCAAACCATCATATTTAAAAATATTATACCGATCTGATGAAATTATAATTTATTGTTCATACTGTATATCTATATTTAATTATTATGGAATCTCCGCCAATGCTTTCAGAATCTTTATTTTTTTAAACCATTTTGTTTCTGTATTTATAAAATATATTTATATTAGCATATTTTAATGACAGTATATTCTATTTTATTTTTCAAAATAAACAGACAGAAAAAGTACAAACTTTGCTAATGGATTGTTTTGAACAAGTGTTTACTTGACATTATTTAAAACATATTATTTTGCCTAAAGTATTTGCATAAAAACTATGTGCCTTTTGCCTTGCTGGTGAACCTTTTAAAAAAAGCTACAGTCCATATATATATATATATATATATATATATATATATATATATATATATATACACACACACACATATATATATATATATATATATATATTGTATATGAATTCCACAGCTTTACAAAAGCATTCTACTGTAAATCAACTTCACTTGTACCTTGACCAGCTCTGAGAGGATGATCTCATACTGGTTGCCGAGGTCTTTGAGATGACTGAGCTGCTGCTCTTTGGCTGTTTTCATGTACCTCTCGATGTCCTGCAGAGCTGCTTCTGCACCTTCCTGGGTCTGGCATCTGTCTACCGCCTGAGAGGCCAACAGATACACTCCACTTTCACACCACTGGTTCACCTGCCAACATACAAACACAGAAGCACTTATTTGTCCAAGACCTCATTTAAATCACAGTAAAGTAAACTGTGCAGGTTATCTAATATGTTCATATTCTAACCCCAACCCCACACCAAAAATGACAAGAACTGTTCAAACGCATTCTCAGTCTCATCGAAGCTGCACTAACAACCTAAAAAACAACAAAACACGAAATGAATAAAGATACAGTAGCTCTGCTGTAATAATGTCATTATTTTTTATAATACAAATCATTTTATTGATTCATTTTAAAACATGCAGTAGTGGCCAAAAGTGATGTCCGACCTAAAAAAAAAATATGTATTAAATACATGTTGTAAGGTTGTGGAGTGTAAAACTATAACATCATGTCATTTGTCATGACTCATGACACAATAAAACATACTGAATTGAGCTGATGTCATATTTGGCGATTATCAGTGTTACACTCATTAGTCCCAGCCTATAATTCAATAAATAACTTACTATGTGGCATGTATTAGCTACAGTATATTATTAATGTTATTTTGTGGCTTTTAGTAAAAAAGGCCAGATGGAAGGAGGTGTCCTCAGCAACCAAGAAGGATGTTGTTGAAATGGCTAAATCTAGTCAGTCGGTTTTGGATATTGAAAGTGTTCATGCTCAGCATTTTGAAGTCCTCAGTTCCTTGACCTTAAAGCCACTGAAACTTTCTTGAAATTATAAACCTGAATTGTGGTAAGTCATGCAGGTCTTCCAATGAAACTCAACTTTGGAGGATTGGAAAGAAATTAAGCAGGACACATGCATACAATTTAGTCAATGCCCAGGAGAATGGCTGATATAAAAATAAAAAAATAAAACAAGGGAGAAGCAACACAATATTAATAACTGATTACTTTGAAGTCACATTATGTTCTATTTCCTGTGAGCCTTTTTCTTTTTCAATGCCTTTTTTGCATAATCCAATAAAACCCATTTTTAATTATATCCAGGAGTTCTTGCCAAATTATTGCTTCATATTAATGCCTTGTGTATTCTTCTTCCTGATTTTATTGATTGTCTAATAGAAGGAGAGTGAAGCAAATAGTTTCATTGTGTAATAGAAGGGGAGTGAGGGTTGGGCTGGGGTGAACTTCATTCAATAAATATTCTCATAAAAGTCTTATTGTTTTCAATAAAACGGTTAGTTCCAATCCTTGATTCTGATTGGTCAATAGCTGTGCTTTATTCATGATAAAACACGGCTATGACCGTTTCATCCAACGGTTCTATTTATCACAGTGCAACACTGCAGTTCCTATGTTGTTTTTATTTGAGCTTTCATGCATATTACACATTGGAACGTTGTTGCTGTTCATGGTCAGGGACTATTTTTTTCTAGCGGAAGGAAGGCTTTTAGTGATTTTACTTCATGAAAGTCGCACTAATACATATTTTTTTTACTATAATATTTTTATTGTGTGGTTACCGTTTTATAAAAGCAATAAGGTACTCGAAGGAAGGTGCTGTGCTGTATGGAGGCTGTGCTGTATCATGAATTATTAATGGTCTGAAGGGGTTGCACGGCTAACAATGCCCTTCAGCCGTTACTTATTCACGATACAGCACAGCCTCATGTACCTTATTGCTTACTTAAATATCATTTTACAAATGTATATGTCTTCTGACAACCTGCAAGTCATCTCTTAAAGGGTTAGTTCACCCAAAAATAAAAATTAAGCTCATTAATTACTCACCCCCATGCTGTACTAACCCTGTAAGACCTTCGATCATCTTCGGAACACAAATGAAGATATTTTGGATTAAATTTGAGAGCTGTATCACTACCACATACTGTAGGCTGCCTAAGGGATTCGAAACTTGACAGCCCAGAAAGTCAATGAAGAAAATGTTTAAATATTCCATATGACAACAGTGGCTCAACTATAAGTTTATCGAGTGACGGAGATATTTTCGTGCAAAAACAAACAAAATAACGACTTTATTTGACTATTCCTTATTTCCATGTAGGCCTGAAACGAGACTTCAAGAGATTTCCACGGTGCATGCGTCGAGAATTGCGATCTCCTTCAACTACTTCAGTTCAATTCTCGCGCATGCGTCGTGAAAATCTCTGAAGTCTCGTTTCAGGCCAACAAGGAAGAAAAGGAATAGTTCGAATAAAGCTCGTTCATTTTGTTTTTCCGCACGAAAGTAGTCTGCGTTTATAAACTCTATAATTGAGCCACTGTAGGCACATGGAATATTTAAACATTTTCTTCATTGACTTTCTGGCCGTCAAGATCATTTTAGGTGCAGTGTTTCCAACCCTGTCCCTGCAGCATACGAACACTGCACGTATTCTTTGTGTCCCGAATCAAACACACCTGATTCAACTCATCAGGTCATTAACCCATGTGATTATGAGCTAATGAGTTGAATCAGGTGTTTTTGATTAGGGAAACAAAGTAATACGTGCAGTGTTGGTGTGCCGCCAGGAACAGGGTTGGAAACACTGCCTTAGGCAGCCTACAGTATGTGGTAGTGATACAGCTCTCAAATTTAATCAAAATATCTTCATTTGTGTTCCGAAGATGAACGAAGGTCTTACGCGGCTGGTACAGCATGGGGGTGAGTAATTAATGACTTAATTTTCATTTTTGGGTAAACTAACCCTTTAATATCACCCACCTGACTTAATTATTCTCACATGAAAACTCGGTGACACTTTATTTTGATGGTCTCTTTTAACATTCTCTGACTATAAGTAGCTTTGCAACTGAGATGTCATCAAACTCTCATTATAAGTATTAGTGGACTGTCTGCTTAAAGGAGAACTCTGGTCAATTTTAAAATTGAGCTAATTTTTTTTGTACATTTGGAGTGCTGTCAGTACAGACAAAAAACGACAAAAATCCTCTTTTAAAATTCGCACTCTGTTGAATTTAGTGGGGCATTTTCTAAACCTGCTTTTAGCCTCTTAACATCCTTGATTTGTCATTACGAGTGCACAGCCATGTGAGTCGTGTTAGTAAGAGTGACCATGGTCAATCTGACTGCAGTAGACGTGAAAGATATTAATAAAAATGATGTTAATTCAGCCAACTCACATACCTGTATTTACTTCCTGTTTTCGGTCAAAGTCCACAGTAGTCGATTGTCGAGTTTGCGTCGCGTGATCATTGGTAACTAAGCAACAGTGGAGACTCAGACTGTCAGCTGTCAGCCGATGGCGGTGCTGTGTGGTGTTCTGAGAATATCAGCTCAAATGGATAGTTCATCCGAATCAAATGTTGAACCTCATTTAGCTACCAATGATCGCATCGGAGGAACTTGACAATCGAGCTACCGTGGATTTAGGTTTAGAACATGCCCCATTGAAGTCAAGTGTACTGACAGCACTGACGGAGTTCTCCTTTAGATATTGCTAACACTTTATTGTGATTATCCACTAACAGACATTCGATTGACTATAAGTAACTTTGTAACTGCATTAGGGCTGCAACGATTCGTCACGCTGTCGACAAAAATCGATAATAGAAATAGTTTGACAATGAATTTCATAAAATTTTCATTGTTCATTTCATAGCCTGGATACGGTGAATAAAAAGATTACCTGCATGGTTTGCAAAGCAGTCCTTACATATCACGGCAGCACTCTCTGTGATGTACGAACATTTAAAGTGAAAGCACGTCGGACAGTTGAATGAAACTGAGTTTGACTCGCCTCTGTAAGAGCCTTTGACTTGCCCCGTATTTTCCGCACTATAAGGCGCACTTAAAAGCCGGAGCGCCTTACATATTACATCAATCAGTTAACAACGCTCCTGCTCATCAACATCCGCCCGTGAACTCGCGCTCGTGCCCATCTATGCCCGCTTTGTCACACCACACGGCCACTTCAACCTCATATAAATCAGGTTATGTGTGTCTCCCGCTCACGAGCGCTCACTCTATCAACAGACACACTGTCCCCGGCGCTGCTCGCATTTTTGCCGAACGCTGAACTGAACGAATCACTTTTCATACCATGAACGTGAACGAGAGCGGCGCTCACTCTGTCAGGAATGAACAAGCAGCACGCGCAGTTCACGTTCACGCTCATTTGAAAAGTCAGGTTTTACCTCCAACCCCCGTTTTGAGTCGCCGAATCCACCCCCCGACAGTATTGTGGTGGAGACTTTGTCTATTATCACTGGGTATGTTAGACGAGGTCGAAGTATTCATAGTACGGGTAACGTGAAGGCAGGGAGAGTTGCAGTAGTATGCATACTGGCGCGTGCGCGAGGCAGATCTGACTGCGCGCTGCTCGTATCATCACTTATGATCTACGCTTTTCCACAACGAGTGATCTTTTGAACTAAACAGGTCTTATCTACTTGTGTTTGTGTGTCATATGAATAATAAATGCCCCATACATGGAATCAGAGTGCCTACTGTACGTAGTAAGTTGAGTTGTTCAGCTGGTAGCTGTTCATTTTCTTTAGACAAATATAATCAGGAAGATTGTTTTATTATAAATGAATGTAAATGGCATTTTCATTGTTTACTCACTGTTTACTTCCTTTTGAAGGTGTGAAAATGTGTTGGTTGATATTGCACATTGAGCAGGGTAAGCCCAAGCTAATTTGACATTACAGTACATGACTACTTTGGTCTGGTTTACATAGTTACTACCGTTCAAAATATGCTGGATTTTTGTCAGTAGACTGATCTTTTACCCATGAACCTGAATATACCTTTTAAAATCCTGGGTAATTTGGTTCATGCTGGCTAAATAAAAGTTTCACTGAACATACAGTATACCTTGATTGCACCTTATATTTTCCAATTTCTACATATCATGATTACTAATTATTTAAGGGGTAAATATATTCTCTATCTTAACATTATTTTTCTCCTGGCTATAATAATTGTCTCTTGTTTATTGGAACAATAATTTTGATTAGTTTTGGAGTGCCAGTGAGTAAGATAGTGGCCTATCTTAAAAAGAATTTAACAAATGAACGTGAACTAGTTCATTTTTAGATATGTGAACTTAGTTCATTTAAAAAAATCTGTGTGAACTGAACTTTGAGCTAGTTCTTTTTAAGTATGAACTGGCACAACACTGCTAGTCGACTATTAAAATAGTCGTTAGTTGCAGCCCTAAACTGCATGTCAACTTATTCTAACCCTACCAGTCAACTAATATTCTACTAACACTCTAATGAGAGTTAGTAGACATGTAGATGTAAAGGTACTTGTAGGTCAACAGAATGTGTTAAAGGGACCATCAAAATAAAGTGAATCCGAAACCTCAATATTAAGGTGCCTGTGTGGTAATTTGACTGCATGCAATTTGTTTCACAAACCTCGTCAATTCCTTTGTGGATTTCAAGTGATTTGGTTAGAATGTCACGTTTCTTTTTGGCCTCATTGCTGAAGTCATCATAGATCCGACGCAGTTCGACACACTTTGGGAGGATCGAATCTACAGCGTAATGGTTGCTTTGAATGAGCTGGTCCCCATGCTGAGCGTGAAGCTGAGCTTTCTCCAAGGACTCCTATACAGATAAATAAAGAAAATAAACAGAAAATTAATGATGTACACTGCTATCTTGACAAGTAATAAGAGATACAGCTCTTTATGCAATACAGATCAAAGTTTCAAAGCAGCTTTACTGTTTTAAAGAGGTAAATAACAATCAATGATGCAAATGGAATTGAAAGATTCAGCAGCAGCACTGAGTTTGTGTATTTGATTTTTTTCCTGAAATTCAGTTTTAGTTAATGTGTGCTTTCAAACATCTGGACTTTTACAATTTTGACAAAGGCAAAGCAAAAGTATGCATTGTCTTTCTAGATAGCATGGTTGATTTAGTAGAGTTAAGCTAGTAAAATCACAGTGGTTACAAGGGGCAAACCAACATTCAATGTTGGGGACCAGCATGCAAAACATATGGTGATTATGCTGATTTAAATATGCTTAAAAAAAAGAAACATTAACTGTGCGTAAAAAATGCAAGTGTGTGTGGTTCTTTGTGGTAGGGACTCGAGATTTGTGAAAGTAAACATGTAAATTAGTACTTTAACAAGCAAACAAATAGTTGAGCTAAACAAAATGTGGTGGTTTGCATGTCAGGCCTGGTATTAGATTCAAAATATTTTGACCTGAGCTTTGTCCTCCAAGGTTTTCAGCTCCCAAGTAGGGAGATCGAACCCGGGCCACACAGTCCCCAATGTCAGACAGCCCCAACAGCACTTCCATCAGGCCATCCAGAGAAACTTTCACCTGATGCAATGGATAAAACACACCAATTTCAACTTGATTAACTGGACAACCGCCACTGGTGATACTTGGTATAAAGGTTGCCTACTAAGCACATCCATTGCACCGTACCTCTCTGAAAGTCCTGCTCAAAGTGTCGTAAATTGTAAGCACTGCTCTAATTTGAGGTGATGCCTCGACCAGAACTGTTCAAACGCATTCTCCGTCTCATCGAGCTGCGCTAACAACCTGAGACAAACAAACAAACGCTTTTACAGTGTGAATGTCAGAGGAGCTAGACTGAATTAGATTTCACAGAGGAAGGTTAGATGACACTAGGCTTTAAAGAATAATAACAGAACTGTAACAAGAACTACACAAGTCTAACAACTGATTAAAGAGCTGTAAAAATGGAGGGAATGGCACCAAAGTCAACATGTAAACAAAACAACTTTTATTTGAATGTTCCTGGTTGTATTGTGAATAATTCATGGAGCAAGTTTTTTCATCAGTCTTTCATCAGAATGCTCTGTGACTATATTTTTTGGCAGACGTCAGCAAGATCTCTATTTGCAAACCCCTTCAAAAGGGATTATTCTGTTTTGCTGTCAAGTAGCAATGTCATTTAGAAGTTCATCATTAACGGCGGTAACCTTTTTACACACCTCTCAACGGTTGTTTGGTTCTCTACCTCATCTGGATTCAAAACGTGGCTTTCGGTTTTGCTGGACTGGTCTTTATGCAGGACAGCAGAGTATGACCTTGTTTCACTGCCAATTTTAGCTCTTTCCTGTACAGAAAGAAAATATATGGCATATGAATACTGATTGAATCTGCAAGTATGCAAAAACAGGCAAAATCAAGTTAAATACAGATGGTGTTTTGCTGCTCCACTATGTGAGAAACCGAATGCCAATGAACCAGATAAAAGGTAACTGAACGATTGCACAGACACAAGCAATAAAATAAAGGACACGATTATAATAAGGATTAAACAAATCATATGATAACATTAGAAGCACTGTTCTGATAAATGTGGATGGCTGACCTTGAGCTTATCGTGTTTTTTCGGTGTGTGTGATAAGCAAATCTTTGGTGCACTGCACGTCATTGGGAAGCTCAGTTTCTGCCAGGTCCGTTCCAAACTGCTGAAGCATCTGTGCTGTGCTCTTCACTGTTAACGCAAAGTTCTCGATGGCCTAGGACACAACATTTTGAATTATATACTTATACATACATATACTTTACATACTGTAACACTGGAAAAACAGATACTACTCCACAGTATATTATAAAAGGTATTTTGAAACTACATAGTAGACTGCATTAAAATCTGTAAAAAATAATACAGTATATTTAGTAGAGGTGGGCAGATCGAATACTAATATTGATAATATCAATACCAACGTTGGGATCAGTATTGATCGATACCAACGTGAAAATATCGATACTTAAGTTTCAGTTTATCTCGTTTTGCGACCTGACCGTGTTTGTCAAAATGCTGCTGCTGTCACAGAGCAGAGCAAGCTCCCTGTAATCCTCCTACCAAGAGTGCTGCTCTCGTCCCCCTCTCCTGTGTTGTACCGTCACGTGACTCACCACTAGCGCGCTACTCAGGTCTAACCCCACCCCTACCGCTACCTTCAGCGGCGCGCACAACCGCGCATTTCTAGTCTACAGCAGCACAGTCAGAGACGGAGAACTTGTGACTTTGTTTATTTAAGAAAAAAATCCTGAAAAGAAGTGCACTAAAGAGGAGAAACATTTTTTGTTAACATGCTACTTGAAAAGAGAATTTTTTTTACATTTTTTTATATTTGTGAAGTAATAATTTTGTAACTTTGTTTATTTAAATAAAACAGAAGTAACCAAAAGTTGATTCTGAACAAAAGCTTTTGAAGTACTGATTTTAACTGATTAATAACCCCAAATGCAAATCACAAAAACAAATTAAAACTCATAAATTAATTTAGATTTAGGTTGAAGAGGCATCCACCTTAATTATTAAAAAGTATCGGTATTGGTATCGGTATTCGGCGATACTGGCCCTGTATTTACTTGGTATCGGATCGATACCAAATCTAGCAGTATCGCACATCCTCAAGCACCGAAAGGTGCGGAGGCACCTATTGCTATCTGTTCGGTTCTTATTATTTTTCTTCTTCCGACTGGGCGTCTATGGCAGCCTATAGACCCGTTTGTCAGGAAATTTGTTTTGGTTTGACATTCCTGATAGAGGACAGTCCCAACATTAACCACCTGTCCAAAGTTTCACTTTTATTATGCTAATAGCTTTTGAACCATAAGGGCTATCCACAAAATTATTTTTTCCTCTTGTTCCTGAGCTCATGCCGATTCGATTGCACCCTATGACGTCATTTTCTGTCATAAAAAAATGGCCGCCATTTTGAATTGTCAAAAAAAACTACTTTTGCAAACTTGTCCTAGACGGTTTGTCCAATTTTCACCAAAATTGCACCGGATCATCTCCAGGGAGTGCTGACAAAAAGTTATGGAATTCAAGTTGATTCCCTTAACCGTTTTCACAAACGCGCAAACTAGTTTCGACGTAGCGCTTGAAAAAACAAACGTAAGGCTGTATCTCGTAACGCGATATCGAATTCAAACCAAACTTCGTACATGTCATCACAAGCATGACCCCGAGGCTACATGCAGCATTTCGGCGCAGCGCCACCTTCTGGTCCGGAGATATGAAAAAAAATTTTATTATAAGCTATTTTTGCTTATAACTTCTGATTGGTTTGTCAAAAAATCATAAATGTGGTTTCGTTAGATTTAAGGAGTCATGCCGAGTCAACTGATATCCAATTTTCCCAGATTGGCCATTTT
This sequence comes from Hybognathus amarus, assembly GCA_030378365.1. Lineage (NCBI taxonomy): Eukaryota > Metazoa > Chordata > Actinopteri > Cypriniformes > Leuciscidae > Hybognathus > Hybognathus amarus. Next base: position 235,879 of record JAQIUQ010004022.1, on the reverse strand, counting down.
GGCTGTCGGCCATTTTGAATTATGTGCTAAAATGCTGTATTTTCTGAACGCATGAATGAATTGTTATGAAAACTCAGTATGGTTCATTAATACGATGCCCTGAATGAGCCTGATAAGTTTCGAAAACAGCGCCACCTATTGATCAAAAGTTACAATTAAATTTCCAAAAATGCTAATAACTTTTGAAAAAAATAAGTCTTTTGTAATGACACTGGTCTTAACCTGGACTCATGCCGAGAACATAGATACCAAGTTTGACGTATTTAGACAAACTTCCTGTCCGCCATCTTTATTTACTTTCAAAACCTTCTTTTTCTAAACTTCTCCTAGACCATTTGTCCAGAATTTTCACCAAAATCACACCAGATCACCTGCAGGTAGTGCCGACAAAAAGGAATTCAAGATCCGCTCAACAGATTTCGATAAACGCACAAACTAATTTTACGTAGTGCTTGCAAAAACAGACGTAAGGCTGTATCTCTGCAACGCTTAATCGTATTCAGACCAAACTTGGTCCATGTCATCACAAGCATGACTTGATGCTACATGCTGTGTTTCGGCACAGCGCCACCTACTGGTCCGGAGATATGAAAAATTGCTATTTTTGCTTATAACTTCTGAACAGTTTGTCCAAAAATCATACGGCTTATTGTCACTTCACTTCGGACCACATCACATCAGTTTTGTAACTGCGCCACCTATTTGTCGAAAGTGATAATCAATTAAATCATATTTTTATTTACAGTTTCTATGATTTTTCAGCCATTTCGCCTACAATTGTCTTTAATTGTTCATTGTTGCAGTTGGTCTGACACTTTCAGCAATATTGGCATGTCTTGTCATCTGATTGTGCTTGGCCCCGGTAATGGCTGCTTGCAGCTATATTTTCATTTGAAGTCATTTTAAAGCTACACTGTGTGATTCAAAGGTATATGACCATCCAGTGAATATTAGTTTCTGTTCCTCTCAATTCCGATTTCGTTTTAACTCCTACGGTGGCCAAAGTAGTCCAAGATTAACATGGCTTCCAGTTCCGACCTCGTCCATGAGCGTTAACTCAAACGTAAACGCGAAAGGCGAAGCTTGAATTAACGGGTATGTCCCTCTTTGGCTAATGTACTTTCAAGATGGAAGGGCAACATGGCGACTCGACATTAGAACCCCTTACCCGTATGTATTTTCAATGGCATATTATACACTCACGAGAATACTTTATTACTTGAATTAAGTAAATATACATTAATAAGCACATATATTTTTGAAAGAACTAAGTGTTTTTAGCTAATCTAGCTTTAATAAGCTAATTAAGGCTTTGTTTATTAGACTTTGTAAAAACTTCTCACTGTGCGATGGTGAATCCATTGACTGTGGCAATATTCCAGGCTTCCCCCAGGTCACAGGTCAGCTGGCCTTTGTCAATGTAGCCGTGCAAGTCTGACAGGGAATTTAGCATAACAATCTGTAAGAGAAGAACAAAAGAAAACAGAAAAAAACAAAATATTTACATACATGTACATAATATGGAAGTGTATTCATCCCAGACATTTGTGTACTTTTAGGGAACAGAAACTATTTTGTTTCTATTATATGTCTTAAAGTCACTGTTAGTTAGTGTTGGTGTACTGCCACAACCACAGACCACACACATTCATTTTCACAGGAACTAGTATTTTCACAACCTGTGGTAGGCTGCTTAAAGTATGCATGCAGACACATTTTACAGAACATGTGTGGTAAAGAAACGGTTAAAGGCGGATAAAAGAACATTCTGGGTTTGGAAGTGAATGAGGTCAGTTTTGGAAGTTTAAAAGCATACATTGTAAGGCTTGTAATTTTGTTCTTCTGTTAAAATGTGTGTATTACTTGAGCTGTAAGATTGTTTGCATTATTTTTAGTCATTTGGGGGTTTAGGAGTTTATGGTGTAACATTAATGGCAACAAAGAGGTAACATTTTATATAACTTCACACAAAATAATTTAATTATCTTTTCACGCTTAAATCATGTCATCACATTGAAATCACTTATATTGTTTAAGTCTTATGGATGTACTATTAAAACTTAGGATTTTTTAGTTTAACTCTTTCTCCAACACGTTTGCCACCACCAGCGTTTTTGATCATTTTCACAAAAATGTCATTAGCCCGTACATTGTTTTGTTGTCTGAACATGCAATAATTAAAAGAAAGAAAAGAGCCTCTGCTTTAAAAAATAATAATAATAAAAACGTTTTATTCTACCTTTATGCCTTCTTTTTTTATCAACACTGAATGTGGGTAAGTACGGTTCATAAAGAAAGCCACCTTTTGAGCAAAAAAAGCTGAGAAAATCACATTTTTGTCAAAGACTACTAAATCCAAATCATATTCAGAATTATGATCAAAACGTTACATGGAGTAGCTCCGAGTCCATCAACACCCCAATGCTTGCACAGTCCTAATAGCTCACCCTGGATCAACATTTTATTCATTAACATTAGGCAGTTTTGATTTACATGCGATTTAATGTTGATGATCGTGTTATTTTACATAATGCATAGGATTGTATGTGATATCTTGTTTCTGCTTCTTCACCTGTGTTTTGATCAGGATATTCAGTACTCTTTCAGAAGATGTGTAACAGCGCCCTACTCTGTATAGCAATGAAAACAAGGAATGTCTGGGAAAGAGTTAAAGGGGTGATGAACTGAGAAATAAAATTTTCCTTGAGCTTTTGACACCTAAGAGGTCATCATATTATAAGAATGTCCTGTAAGTTTCAGAACTGAAATGGTAAAACATTGTCTGTCTGTTCGCTTCATTTCACTGAGGATTGTTTTGTAAACAAGACTTGATTTGCAGACCGATTAAGAGTAAAGAACGGATGCTGTGCCATCTATATTGAATCTTACAGGAATTGTGCAACACATGGACTCTGGGTCGAACATGTATGGGCAAATCATTCCGGTTGCCATTTTACAACATTAGACGTTTTCAAAACAATTTCCCCCAAGTGCATCGACGGGTGAGTTGAAACTCATTATAATATGCAAAACTGTTGTCCACTCACAGCAGTGGGCGTTTACTTCCAAGTCTTCAGTGCGAGAGTTTTTCAGCTAGGCTCACAACTTGGGTACAAAATAGCCTATTACAAATTAATTTTGATGTTTTTGAATGCAAAAACCAAGCGAACCTCAGACAACAATATAAGTTGTCTCAGACAACAATATAAGTAAGGAATAATTGACGACAGGCCGCTGAATTATTAGAAAAATAATGCACACCCGAGGTGGTAATGCGGTCACGACGCGAAGCGGAGTGTGCATTATTTTTCGGATAATTCGACGGCCTGAAGTCAATTATTCCACTTATACTACAGTTACCACACCTCAAAACATTGTTCAGATGATTCATATCAAGACGTTTGTCAAGTTTTTGACATTAAAGCGCTCTTGTATGTAGGACTAATTTCTTACGCATCTAATCCCATGCCTCCATTGCTAATTCCAAAACGTCCTTTTAGAGGTAGTAGTAACGGAGGTTTAAGCCACTGATAGCAGACTAATGTAATGATGGGGGACACACTTACAATTCGCTGAAATATTCGAAGACCGACTGTTTCCATCGACTGTAGCAGGTCTTACTAAACACCAACTGTGTGAACACAGACTGAACGCGCTGCTGTGATGAACGCGCATATGGGCATGATCAGTCAGAAATATTAAATTACATTAACAACTGGCATAGGCCTAAACTAGTCTGTCCCCACTTTATTCAGTTATTAATGCAGTTATTAGAGAGAGAAGAGAGAGAGAGAGAGAGAGAGATGTTGAAATAATGAGACATAAAAGCATGCGCGTCAATATTATTTATTTATTTATTAACTTCGTTTTAATTAATTCGTTCATTATCAATAATTATTTATTTGTTATATTATCTGGAATAATTACGAAAATCCGTGCAGCAGGACTATTCATTTATTTATATGTTCAGTTTAATTTTCTATTTAGCCTATTATAGATAGGACTATACTTTATTTATTAAAATTAAACTGCATGTGTCAATTGATTGTGAAGTTACACATCGAAAATTGCAGATCAAGCGCATGGGCCGCATGTCTCTCGTTGTTATGAATTGAATCCTAACTCTCGCAGTGATATGGAACTGTAATGCGGTTCAAACTTGCCTGAAACTACTTTAGCCGTGCGTTTCCCTGAAAATAATTGCACACCTTTAGAATGTTCTCAACCAATCAGAATCAAGCATTCAACAGCCCTGTAGTATAAGAACATTTAAAAAGCCAGTTCATGACCCCTTTAAGGTGTATATGTCAGGTTAAATTTGTAAGTATGATTAACACAAAATAGAGGAAAAACACATTTGTCAAGTTGATGTATTGTTTTGTATGTTTTTTGATACCTAAAGGCAGAATATAAGATGAAAAAGTTCGTTATTTTCAGTACTGACTTAAAACTGCCCCTCCCCAAACGAATCGCGCTGATGTCATAAGAGGGAGACGTCTCCCTAGGTCGCTGAGAAAGTGATCAGTGAGCTGTGTTGGTAATTGTACGAATGATAGAGCGAGAGAATTATTTGATAATGACATTTATTTAGTAATTTATTTAGTTATTTAAATTAGGTAGTTAGTAAGGTATACGCAGGAAACAGGTTTGCCAACCGCAATTAAACCCTGAAGAAGAAGAAAAAAGGTATATGCTGGCGTATTATCACGATGGGTGAATTACTGCGTTTGTGCTGGGTGCAAAAACACCGTTAAAAATCGGTCACAGAGTCCACTTAACTCTCAGAATATCAGCAGTGAACTCCATCTCCGGTCGGCACGCAGGGACAAAAATTAATAAATTAAACGCACTTTGGCCAAACCTGACTGTGGCGAGGGGGCATGATTTTGCAAAGTCTGTAGCGGGAGAGAAAGGACGGAGCCACGGGTGCAGATGATGAACACCTGTGTCTGATTACAGTATTTTTCCGTGGAGAGACCGTATATAACCGCGGGAATGAGAGAGCGAGAGAGTTGTACTGGACTTCGCACACGGCTACTGCAACCGAGACTGAGAAGCAAGTGTTGGATCGCGTATTTTGTTCATGGTGGCGAATGCGCTACTGTGCGCCCTCCGTTTCTTTTTTGTTTTTCTGAATAACACGGAGTCCCAGTCACGCCGACCCTGTCTTCTTTCCACACACACTGAACCTCTTCACACTGACCTATTATGAATCATAGGCTACCACGCACTCTACCGTGTATCTAACAGTAGTTCCGCATTAATTAATTTGCACACAAGTTTTATTTATTTCAACCCTATTCTCCGTGTATATTCATGCACCGAACCGCTGACGCCCGGACGTTTTCGGTTCCATATGAATACATGCAGGGGCGCTGCTAAGGATTTTGGGCCCCATGAAAAGAATCTTAACAGGGCCCCGAAAAAATGAAAATCCCTAAAGTTATACCCATATATAAAACTGGAGATAGACATACCTTTTCAAATTATAAGCCCATTTCTTTGCTTTCACAATTTTCAAAAATATTGGTAAAATTAGTTTACACAAGATTAAATGATTTTCTTATAAAATATGATATACTAAGCAAGCAACAATATGGGTTTAGAAGTATTAGAACAACCTCACATGTGTTATAAGATTTTGTGGAGAAAATATCTAACACAACAGAAAATAAACAATACACAGTTGGGGTATTTTTAGATCTTAAAAAGCATTTGACTTTTCTAGAGAAAAGGAGATCTAGAGATCTTAGAAACTGAAAAAAATATGAAGCAAGAGGGGTAGCTCACTCTTGGATAAGTAATTATTTAGAGAAAAAGCATCAATATGTCCAAATAGATAATTGCAGGTCACAATTGGTGCAGGTAACATGTGGGGTTCCCCAAGGCTCTGTACTGGACCCATTGCTTTTTCTGTTATACATTAATGATATATATGTGAGGTTTCCAAAGTACTAAAATTGATATTATTTGCAGATGATACAAAATTATTTTGTTCAGGTGACAATCTGAAACAACTTCTGGATACAATGGAAAAAGAAATGGTACTGCTAAATATTGGTTTGATTTGAATAAACTAACTTTAAATTTAAGGAAAACAAAATGTGTTGTATTTGGTAATCGTTTATCGAATAAAATAGGTAAATGAATGATTAATGAAGTTGAAATAGAAAGGGTGTCAGCGATTACATTTCTTGGAGTGATAATAATTTAAATTGGAAGGGACACTTAGCAAGTTAAAGAAACTATTAAAAATAATGCAATGAAACTAAATGAAACAATTTAAAGAGCGATAAATGAACAAACTGTTTTTGTTGTATTTGGGATGGTGCAAATGTATTGCATATGATATACATTTTTTTTAGATTTGTTTGTCAAGATTATAATGATGTAAGACAATAATTATTTTACTTTTATTTTTTAAATAAGTGATGTTTTCAAAAAAGGATAGGCATTATAAGCAAGAGCTTCAGCCTACACCTGTTTCAGACTGCTGTAAATATACTGCTGTTTGTCAGCTCAACTGTGTTGAGACTAAGTTGTTGTCTGAAATTATCTACAAAGCGTGCGTACGCCATAGCTGTCAACACTGAACATTGAAAGTAAGGGAGATTTCCCGGATTCCATCCCCAAAATGAGGGATTTTTTTTACACAATTCTTAACCACAAACTTTAAAAATAATGCACTAATCATTAAAAGTCTAAATAATTTATGACTAGCCTACATATGTGCGAGAGAGAAAGAGACTGATATCATAGAGAATGTTTAAATACTAATATCAGCTTACAAGGGAAACGGAGGCGAAGTTAGTGCGATAAGAGCACGCGCTGACACGGATCAGCCTTGTTTTATTCTCTGCGCGTCCGCGGCAAGTGACAAGTTCGGTGCGCAAGCCCGCCAAGACCTCGTTTCACTTAGCTGTGTCTTAGCTGTGTCCTGTGTGGACAGCTTTTTTGTAACAGCGCGCAGCGGCGGCACCGCATGATTAGCATCCGAGGATGAACGACTTCAAGCTGAATCTGTCCAAGCGTGTATGTCTCACACAATCAGAGTGTAAAAATATGTTGCCTGGATACAATTTGGGTGGACTGAACCATTTTATTATAATTGAGAGGGGGAGAGGGGCCCACAGACGTTTGTGTTTCCTAATCAAAATATTTTTTGACACCAGGAAACAGCAAATAGAGTAATTTAAAGTTAATAATTTTAACAATCAAATACATATTTTTTAACCACAATTTTATTGGGGCTTCTCTGGGCCCCCTCTTAGTCATGGGCCCCGAGAATAGTCATCGTTTACCCCCCCCCCCCCTCTTACGGCGCCCCTGAATACATGTACGTTCCACCTTTAAGTTAGGCCTATACTTACCAAGACACCTGACCAACTCCCCACTCTGGTTCTCTTCACACCAGATATTTATGTTTCTTCCAGAGGAATTATTTAAATTTCTGTTTGGTTTCTCTTCTGTCTCACACCTGGGAGGCTCAAAATTGTAAGGCTGTGGGCCATCATAGGTTTGAGAGGGATTCTGAATCTCCTCAGACTCGAAACTCTCCATACTTGAATAGAACTTTTTTGTCACATCTCACTCTTCTGACATCACAGCCAGCTCCACTGTGTTTTAAAAATATGATCTTGACAGAAATGGCTATAAAGCTTAATGTAGGGCAATTACAGTAACAATTTTAATGATAATTACATTTTCACTCAGACATCTAAACCTTATTTAATATATCTAAAAAAAAATTAACCTGACATACACACTTTAACTTGTAAGATTGAAATCAACCCATGTCACTTCCATTTATAAAATATGTGAAACACCAGCTGCAAATAGCCCAACTTACTGGCAGAGGCTACTTTCACTGACTCAAGCCAACATCGTCTGATTGAGCAAGACAAAATGACCAAAGAAACTCGGCTGACAATGGAATCAGTAGTGTGGAGAGTAAGCGGATGGTGTTCGATTTCGAGACCAATCGGAGGTGTTTTCGAAATTCCGCTAAAAAGCGCTCAAAGAGCTGTCACGTTTTTAAAAATATGGCACCGACTTGTTACCAAAATCTGTAGTTTTGACAACTCTAATATTTGACATCTATTGTAAATATGTCGTCTTTTTGCACTGAAGTGTGAAGAAAATAAAGACACTAGCGCAACACTTAATCTAGAACATTCCTGTAGACTATCAATCTAAATAATACATCTGCAGAAGACATCTTGAGAAAGACATAAAGGCCACAGTGCAATCTTCATTTCCTTAACATCACAAAAGAAATTGCATGCACACAATATCCCAAAGAAAGGTGGCATTTACTGAATTCACACATTCACACCACAGCTTTGATGACAAGCAGATGTAAAGTATCTCTGACCTTCTAAAGTGCTGTAAAAACAGGGTTGGAGGTCAACATCCTTTCAGACATGCATAAAACAACAGGGTGACAGGCTGAGTTAATAATTTAGAGGGTGAGTGATCATGGTTTACAAACACTCTCATAGGAGCCCTGCACGTCGTATGGCGAATGAACACACATGCTGGGGGTCCGGACAGACAAAAAACATGCTTACCGGTACCTTCAATTTGAAGTCATCCCTATGTAACCGCATACTGACATTCAGCGATGGCCCTCTGGAGGAGGCGTGAAGGTTTCAGAACCAGGACAAGCTGTAGATTTCCTGGGAAGGAGCCCTTTTAGTCATGAAAGGAAATGAAACATAACAAAAATAACAGTTTGACTCATTTCCTTAACAATTCTGTGGCATTAACTATATATACTGTGAACATATACTTCTAAACTATTCTGTATTTGAAACTTTTAAAAATACCTAATGTGTGTGTTTATATATATACATATACATACACACATTAGGTCTGTCAAATGAATAAAAGTTTGTGTACAAACTTGTGGGTGCACATGTATATTGTATTATATATATATATATATATATATATATATATATATATATATATATACACACACACACACACACACACATGCTTGTATATATTTAAAAAATATTTTCATGTATATACTGTAAATGAAAATAAATATATTTTATATGATATGTAAATATATATATTTTATATATGGATAATATTTTTTCTTAAATATACATGCGTGTGTGTATATTTTATATATATATATATATATATATACAAAATAATTACACACAGTGCACCTACATATATTATGTAAACACAAACTTTTATTTTGGATGTGATAAATCGCTATTAATCATTTGACAGCCCTAATATATATATATATATATATATATATATATATACATACATATATATACACATATATACAGTATATACACACACATATATATATATATATATATATATATATATATATATATATATATATACATATATATACATATATACATATATATATATACATACACATATATATACATATATCATATATATATCACACACATATATATCATATATATATATATATATATATATATATATATATATATATATATACATATACATACATATACATATATATACATATATAAACATATACATATATATATATATATATATATAAATATATACATATACATATATTTATACACATACATATATATACACATAAGGTAAAAGATATTAATATGACATTTCAAAACTTTTAATTAAAACTGAAATAAATAGCATGTAAAAAAAATTTTTGTTCCTCAATTTTAAAAAAAATAATCACAATTTAACTATTATTATTGTAATAACACTTACTGTGTGTACTGGTAAAATAAAAAATAGTGTTTAAAAATTGCAAAACATACAATTACTTTATTAATCATAATAATAAATTTAAAAACGCTTTTTAAAAAGGTTTTAATTTTTTATAATATACTTTAATAAACGCGGCTGTCACTGAAAGCAAATGGAGACTTTTCAATTGTAAAAATATTTTCTTTTTATGCGTATAAAAATACTATATATTGTTAGTTATTAAATTATATTAAAATGGATTAAAAATATGAAAAATAAATTCCATCACAGCGCTACAACAACCATAATGAAATGAACCTTCACCATGGATAATGAATGCTGATGAAAGAGCAGATCTCTCCTCTTTTCTGGGTTTAAAAAAAATAAGTGATTTTCCAGAAGTTCGAGATTCAGCTTCATTTCAACTTTTTCTCTCATTGTGACTGACTTATCTCTGACACACACACGGCAAAGTAAACCAAAGTAGCTTTTCTCTAATTACACCTTTTTTGGAAAGATGTGCAGAACTGGTTATGGCCGCTTTTTGTTGTTTTCCTTTATTCAGTTGCTGGTTATGCTCAGACGGCCAACAGATTTTGCTATATTCAGGGACTTGACTATGTACCTTGTTTGTTTGTTTCTAAAGTTCAAGCAATTGGGAAAAAATTCTAACTGAAAACCCTCCTGATAGGTCTAAAAATATAAACACTTATAATAGTGAATCAGGGTAAGACGAAATAAGTTTTGAAAGAAGTATGACATATTGACTTATATTCTGTATCTGTAAACATACATGTTGAAGAGCTTGTTCTAAAGCTTCAGCAAGAGCCTGTACAAACCGCTATCCGTGACAGAGACGTGATTGCCGAGTTCCATTTTGTCCTTCCTGCGGTCCAGGATGATGATGAAGCCGATGCTTGCAGCATCCATGCTTGAAGGATGAAGAACAGAAACAGACTGGTCAGGCTTCAAAACCACAACTTTAAGAACAGAAATCAAACATTTCCTATTTACAGTTGGGTGCAATACACATTTTGAAAATCATTCACAATGAGGTTTTAATCACAATAAACAAAGATAAATGAGGTTTCACCTTGGTATGCTGGTCAGGTACGTGATGACGTTAACAAATTCCTCATCTGTCACCTCGTTAAAACCTGAGAACTCTGGGAAGGTGATGATGGGAGATCCATCTTTTCCTCTTCCTCCTGCAAATATTTAGTGTCTAGTTAACTCACAGTGTTTCATTCTTCAGAAAAAGGTTTGAAATATTAAGTGGTACTTTAATAATTTGTCTTTTCAAACAACATTTGTTTGTAATCTCGATGATCTCGGTGGTATGCGTTCACAGTTCACAAACCACGGTTTGTTTGGTCTTAGTGATTGACATCATTCACGCTTAAATGGAAACTATGCACATGGTGTGATAGTGCATGCAGCACAAGCCAGGTGTGAAGGGCCGGGGTTTAAAACCATGACCTAATTTCTTTCTTTATACATAGCTTTCAAATATACTTTCATTTCTGTTTAAAGGGACATAGATCGGAAATGGTCCTCTAGAAATAATCTGTAAGTATTCATCACACGCTTCTACTTTTTATGTGACTTATTTTATTTCAGTTTAATTTACATATTTATTTGATTTAAGAAAATAAGAACCACAACTCATTTCAACCACAAGGGGGCGACAGTGGTATGAGATTGAGTTATGAGATACTGTATGAGATGAGCTATTGAGTTCTGACACATCCATCTATTATCCAACTATTATCAGACTACTTACTATTTAAAAAAATGCTTGTTAAATTGTTAACAACAAATCAGACAAAAATAGACCTTAACCCCTTCAGACCTGAATTATGTTTCAAGTTTCTGAAAAATATAAAAGTACATTTTCCCAGCGCATGAGGCTTCTATAAATAAAAAAAAAAAAAAAATATACACACACACACACACACACACACACACACACACACACATATATATATTAGTGCTGTCAAACGATTAAAATATTTAATCGCGATTAATTGCATTAATGTCATAGTTAACTCCTTGATTAATCGCACATTTTTATCTATTCTTAATGTCTTTTGATTTCTTTTTGTTACATTTTTTTCTCATTTTAATGCTCTTATCAACATGGAAAAGTGGATTGGCTTGTTTAGTGCAAATGTTTTTTTTTTAATTATTATTATTGAAAATAACATTGGAATAGTGTTCAATTTCACTCTAACATATATAGCCTAAATAATCTCTCACACAATGCAACACTGTCCATCAATAAAGGGTGAAAGAAATACTGACGAGGTCCTGATATTGACGAGGGGGTGGAGAATTTGCATCATCTGTGTTTGTGTGTGTGTGTGTGTTTGCTTGGCCATCATCAAGTGGTGTTTCAGGCTGGACGTGCTGCGATGATGATAGCTCAGTTCATAATGACAAAACATACAGATCGCTTTGGTCTTGTCAATGGGACAATTTGGCAACTTTTTAAAAGTAAACTTTACATTCAGAATCTCATTGGCATCCATTTCGGCGTCTCGCGCTCGTCATCCACTCAAAACATAACGTTACTATTTGGCCGGCTCGCAAGCTGAAACGAGTGTGTGCGGCACAAAACGTCCTCGCGCTGCCGCTCTGAAACCCATTCATTTCAATTGCTTGCCCCGCGCGAGGACGTTTCGTTGCTCTCTTCGACCAAAGCGCAAGCGGACTTGGCGCTCGCTTTGTGTCATTTCCATACTAAACAAGATTAAAGACGTGTTAACTGTGCGTGTGGAGAACGTCTGCACGTCTTAACGTCTGCCCGTCTGCACGTCTTAACGTTTGCCCGTCATAAACGTCTGCCCGTCATAAGGATGGTAAAATTAACCTAGGGTCCAAATGGTTTCTGAATGGTTCTTTAAGGTTGAAAGAACAGGATTTCATCAAGTACAATGTTCCTGAATCAACATCCTTTTGATCATGGAGTAATATTCCCATTAGTTATGTGTATAGTACATACATATAGTATATATATATATATATGTATGTATGTATGTATGTATGTATGTATGTATGTATGTATGTATGTATGTATGTATGTATGTATGTATGTATGTATGTATGTATGTATGTATGTATGTATGTATGTATGTATGTATGTATGTATGTATGTATGTATGTATGTATGTATGTATGTATGTATGTATGTATGTATGTATGTATGTATGTATGTATGTATGTATGTATGTATGTATGTATGTATGTATGTATGTATGTATGTATGTATGTATGTATGTATGTATGTATGTATGTATGTATGTATGTATGTATGTATGTATGTATGTATGTATGTATGTATATATATATAGTAATATAATAAGTAATACTACTATATATTAGACTTATTCCTATAAGAGTTAATATCAATTTCAGGCTATAACCAATGCAGTGCCTAAGCTCCAGGTAAAGTTCTACACAACCTATGAATATGTTTTGTGTTGGAAAGGAAAGGAAAGAGTGAATCCAAATTGTTCCATGCGTCAGTAATTTTTAAGCCTATTTAGAAAGTGGAAATGGTAAATAAATGCTGCTCTGCTGCCACCTACTGATTAAAGTGTTCATCGCATCTCATTCTTTTTTTAAGTGTTTGTTTTTCCTGCAGGTGAAAGCGATGCAGTGTTTGGCTCTTAGTGTATTTATTTTGGGCTGTTAAGTGTTTTGCCTGACTTAGGCAAGATTCTTGTGTGCTCTCAAACAGTAGCAAAACATGTATGACTAGGTTACATTTAGTAGAGTGCTGCTTTTAAAGAACTTTAGCGTAGCTCTATTAAATAGTATATTTATGTTAAACATTTTTAAATTGAACTTGTTTGAATGATGAATTGCAGTAATCCTAGTCCAAAGCAATCACAAGTAGGCTAACTCTTATTAGTTTAAAATCCTATAAGCTCTCATAATGGTTTCTGAATGGTTAATTAATGCTCAATCAATGCAGCATCTATGGGTGAACTCTGGGCATGCAGATTGCTGCTGCAGAGCATTAACACATCTGAAAAACACTAATATATAATGATGAAGACACACTTTTTCTGAATTTTACCAGCCTGATTGGTTTGTCTCTCAGAAGATCGTAAAATGACAATAGACTTTTATTAAAAAGTTACATCTATCATTGGGATACCAAATGTATGACTTTAACAGACATTCAGCATTATAGAAATGAGTTGATCAAATGCAGTCCAACATTAAATGTGCCTAAAAATATGTCTATAACAGTTTCTATGAGGAAATAAGGAAAAATAGATATCTCCAGACGTATGGCAGACGCACGTGGTCACGTTTGTAAATTAATGATCGTCTGCAGTACGGGCAGACGGTCAGACGTAATCTACCCACACGTTAACTTTTAACGTGACGCCGCCGTGACGTCTGCATAGATCAACAGCTACACGTTATTGACGTGTCTCACGTGACGTGCATATTTGCGTGTAACGTCTCCCATATTAAACAAATGGAGACGTACACGCACGTATACACGTGTGTTATCTGTAGTGCTTGTCAGTCTCGTCGTCGAATGGAACATTCGAGCGCCATAATCTAGCTAGATCGGAAACAAATGAACAGGCACGCCGCACACACCTCGTTGGGGCTCGCGAGCCGGTCTTTGAGTGGATGAAGAGCGCGAGACGCTGAAGTGGATCAGAGGACGCATGCCGCGTCCTGTTGCAAAAGTATGTGAAAAAACTACAAAGTTTGCTAGGACAAAAGACCGTTAATCGCGCGATAAAAAACTTAACGCCGCTAAAATGGGTTCTGCGTTAACGCCGTTAATAACGCGTTTAACTGACAGCTCTAATATATATATATATATATAAAATTTCTTTCATCGTATCAACATGAAATAAATTAATAAACATAAAATTTGTTGGTCTATATTTTAAGCTTTTTCTCAAGGTCAAAAAAATTCCAGCAGTATACAATTTCAACTATAATTTTGAGGTTTTTGATTTACAGATTGCACATTGTAACAAACTATATCTTCAAATCAATCAATCTGGTCATATTAGAGTCATTTTCTATGTGCATCTTTCTTTTTTTTTAGATCAAAAACTTGAACATTATAACATCACAACTTTAATCGTAAGGTTTTTCCTTTATATATTGCACATTTGTTTATTCATAACAAAATAAACCTAGGAATCAATCAATGTATTCATGTTCAGAGTCATTTCCTGTGTGCATTCTGTGTTTTCTTGTATTTTTACAGTACTGCCAGCAAGTCACTGTATTTCGATTTCCAGTAATTAGTTTAATTCACTTTACAGTGCATAAGATCAGTAATGCAAACTACAAAATAGTACTTTACTGTATTTTTACTGTATTTCGTAATTTCGCAATTTGATTACTGCTGTAATCAATTATACGGCATTGTACTGTAATATCAATATTGATACATTACTGCTAAATATTATTGTAATTTTCAAAATAGTTACTAATAATGATAATATTATATTATAATAATATCATATAGTTATTTGGAAAATATACAGGAAAACAAAATACTATGGAAGTCAATAGCTACTCAGCTGTTTTGTTACCAACATTATTTAAAATACCTATTTTGTGTTCAGCAGAATAAAAACGGTATGAAACTCATACAGGTTTGGAACAACATGAGGGTGAGTAAGTGATGACAAATATAATTTGTGGGTGAACTACTGTATACCTATAAAGGCATAGTTCACCCAAAAATTTTAATTAGCCCATGATTTAATCACCCTGGCCTCTAGCCATCCTAGATGTATATGACATTCTTCTCTCAGACGAAGACAACCAGAGTTATATTAAACAATGTCCTGGCCATTCCATGCTTTATATTGGCTGTAAACGGTTGTTTCTGTATTTGAAAGTCCATAAAAGTGCATCTATCCATGATACAAGTGCATCTATCCATCATAAAAGTGCATCTATCCATGATACAAGTGCATCTATCCATCATAAAAGTGCATCTATCCATGATACAAGTGCATCTATCCATCATAAAAGTGCATCTATCCAAGATAAAAGTGCATCTATGCATCATAAAAGTGCATCTATCCATAAAAAAGCTAAAATGGCTTTTTTCTTTCTTTTTTTACCAGTGGTTTAATGAAAAAAATGGTCTTTGTCTTTAAATTAATTCAATTACAATTAAACATTTCACAAGGATTAAAAAAAAATCTGCTAATGCTGTAAACTATATAGGGAGCCGCACATTACTATAACATTAAAGGTTGTAGACTTTTAACCTAAATTCAGATGCTATTTAGTTTTTAGATATAATAATCAACACACAACACATTGTATGAAAACATGTAAACTGGCAGTTTTTGCATTAACTTGTGTTTTTACACTTATTTGTTGTTGAAAGATAATCATTTACACAGTTGTAATTTTCATGAAAGATATTTTAAACATACATTAAATAATCAAGATATCATAAACAGGTTAAGCAAAATATAATATACATAGTGAATTTCTTTAGTGCAAGAGTTCATTTATAGGAAGTTGTGGACACTGAATCACTTGCCTGTTGAGGTAAATATAATGCTAGTGACAAGCTATGCTGTTTTATTGACGTCTTTCCGCGGCTGAAACACTGATTGAGCGATTACACGAGTTATGATGCCTTTCAGTAAGTATACTGTATCTTTCAACATACCTTCAGGTGTCTTTTCTGTAACTGAGGAAGAGATGATCGCGTTTACTCGCGCGCAAGCTGCCGCTTGAGATGACGAGCCTATAGTTATAGTAAGCCCACAGCGATCTGTCACGCCACATCAAAGAGCGCCAAAACGCCATTTATTGTTTCATTTTCGTGATCAAATAGACAGAATTGGAAAGATTACACCTCGCTTGTTATCGAAAGTAACAAAACACAGAGCTTGTTATTTGGTGTTAATGGTGGTTGGTTAGGCTACAAAACTGAATTCATTGTGTACTGTATACATAAGACATGAGGTCCATTGAGCC
Organism: Hybognathus amarus; assembly: GCA_030378365.1. NCBI lineage: Eukaryota > Metazoa > Chordata > Actinopteri > Cypriniformes > Leuciscidae > Hybognathus > Hybognathus amarus. The sequence continues at coordinate 219,154 of JAQIUQ010004022.1, read as the reverse complement.
GGGGTGGGCGGGGCCGGGGTAGCAGGGGGCGGGGCGTGTTCGGTACGCAATGACAGTATCGCGATTCGAATCATGAGTTCAGTATCGCGGTTTTTCGGTTCGGTTCGAAAATCGTTACACCCCTAATATTTTACTTTATAAAGTTTTAAAGGAGCGGGTTTACTGCTCTTTTCTTTGCATGATTGTGTTTATGGGGTGCAATATAACATGTATCCGTGTTTTCTTTTTTTAAAAGTCTATTTTTCATAAATTTCACCTTTATTGTCAGCCGCGCTCTCCTCTGTCCCCTGCACGAGCGGATGACTTCCTGAGTCTATGAAAACACTCCCTCAGAATGACGTTGTGGGCTCAGATTGGTTCCGTTGGGCCGGTGTGTTGTGATTGGCTAAACTGTCGCTCACGTTGTCCGAAGATTAACGCCCATTACCTTTACGGGCGAAACGGGCGGGCATGCCAAATGTGGATACCATAGACGGTGGATACACGTAAATAATGATGTGGAGACTGCAGTATCAGTGAGGCAGAATCAGACCGAGAAAGCCGCGATGAATCGAGTCAAGCAGAACCTCACCACACACGGCTCATAATAAAGGTTTCTGAATGATAATTTGCTTCATTTTTTAACTTAATACACGTTTGTTTTACACAATAGCATCTGACTGTCAATGATAGCAACTGACTGGCTAACTAATGTTGTTCTCAAACAGCGTTTGCAGGTTTACGTTCTTGATCAAATCGAAAATAAAGTCATAAAGCATATATATATGAAAAATACATTTACAACATTAGTACTGTAATGTTTGTACGCGTTTGCCGTAGACACAAAATAGCCTAACTAGTAGCAGCTAGCCCATAAAGCCTACAAAGCAAGCGCTGGCATTTGAAAATAAAAAAACAAAACAAAACGCTCCGTCGGTAATTATACATGCAAATACATTTAAAATGATGAAGTCTTAGCCTACTTACAGTGTGGCCCAACAACTGCTGACTTTTAACTGCTGGTTTTAAAGCTGGATCTGCTTCATGATTCCAGAAACAGTTTCTTGTTTACGTTAATCCGGTTGAACTCGTGGAGATTCTGGAAGCTGTCTCTTGTAAATGCGCAGCACAGAGAGCTAGATTACGATCGTCACTTTCAGGAATATAATCAAACACAAATTGTATCCATTGTTGTGGAAGTATAGTGTCCGTGGGAAGCCCGAAACACAGAAGACCTGACATCTGCGTGAACACAACTCACTCGACGCATGCCCTTTCCTGCATATTCCGGAGGGAGTGGTTGATGCAAATGTGTGGGTTAGTGACGTACCATAACCCAGCTGTAGTCCAAAACGAGTCGTTTTTGTAGGCAATTTTACTTCCTGATTTTTAAAAGACGATATCTCTGCTTACACTAAACTTTCAGTGCTGCAACTTGCAGATACTCTTCATGAACCAATAGCAACATTACACACTATTTGAAATCAAAAAAGTGAAACTGGAGTAAACCCGCCCTTTAAATATGGACATTTTTCTTACATCTCCATCTTCCTCATCACTCCACATAAAGTCAACATCTGAGATATTTTCATCAGCTATATGCTCAAGCACTTCAGAACTGTATATTCTGCACATGAAAAAGTTTCAAAAATGTATCGGTACTGTGATCTATTTT